>CAJRST010004446.1:1552601-1572761 GCA_907169785.1 Menidia menidia
GTGTGTGTGTGTGTGTGTGTGTGTGTGTGTGTGTGTGTGTGTGTGTGGTGCAGTTACAGTCGCTCATCAAAGCCTCAACAGCAGTCTGACCCTGCACCCATCTGATTCAGAACATCTTTTACAGCTCAGTTTCAAATAAACACAACACAGCAAGCAACACATAGACAGAGCGGAGGAATGTCCAAACGGACTGCTTTGGTCCTGATAAAGAGTTTACGGTGGGAGCTGATAGAGCTTAACGTTACTGCGGCGGAGACAGAGCCATAATTGTCAGAAAGTCCTCTGATGTTCCGGGGAGCCTTCCACAGACCTGGAACACTTTCACTGCTGCAGCACGGTTCTCAGGACGTGCACGTGCACGTGCTGTCCTCCGCCGCGGTTCAGTTGACATCCACCAGACCATAACTGACACAAACCAGGTTGCAAATTTGTTGCGTTACCATCTGAGTTATTTTTATGTGGAACCGAATGTGTAAAATGAAATTGCAAATGTATAAAAAGGTGGGATTTGAATTGGTTTCTTAACCATGTTTCAGTCCTCATTTTATATCATTTTTTTGTATGAGATTCTTTTTTATTTCATATTTTAGCAGCTTTCATAGTTAAATGCATTTATTTTATTTACTAATGTTAAATATGATTTGAGGTGAAAAACATTAATATAAAAGTAACTGCAAGTTATCGGAAACAGAATATTTAGTTTATTTTTGTTCTTTTTATTCATCTTTGCTGTTGGGTCATATAAAACATTTTAAGGAATATTTTACATCTGTATTTAGTAATATGATCTATGATCTCTGTGAAGACATTTGATAAGATTGCATTAGAAGAAAATACTCTGTGTGTTCTAAAAAGCTGCCAAACAGAGCTGTAGATCACATCTTATGTCTCTGAAATAGTACCTATTCACCATGTTTAACCACATTATGTTGTCAAATTAAGTCAATGAGAAGAACTTTGGAAAACAGTAGTTTTACTCTTTTATTCGAGCCCTGTTTTAACAAGTCCGAGACGGGATGGACTGTTATTTAAAAGAGCAAAACTACGCTCTGCAAGAGAAAGTTTACATCAGTGATTCAAATCCAAGTTTTGTCCTCTCAAAGGAGGCAGACACTTGTGTCTCCGTTGTGTCTTGTACAGAGATATTGCTCCCTCAAACATACTCTTTCTATATTTAAAAAAAATATATATCATTATGGAAACAATATTTTACAAAAGACTGACATACTTGTGAACTTAATATACAATTAGATAAACACACATTAATCCTTTAATCTGAAAGTGGTGGGGCAGACAGACCAGAAAACAGGGAACAATAATATTGTGGTAGATATATTTAAAGGGAGCTAGAGAAAAGGTGATGTGATATAATATAGTCACGCTTCAGTGAATTTATGGAGGATAATTCACAGTGGTTTTACTTGCCCAATTTCCAGGAAAATAAAATGTAGTAATGATCAAGTTGCACGCTGTATTAAGAAATTTTCCTGTTAGACAAGTTAGACAAGATTTTATTTTTCTCCTTTCTCTGTATTTTGAAACATTTTTAGTTGTGGTTGTTTTACTTTCCAAAGTAAATTAGAATATCACAGTCTATCACTGAAAGAAAAGCAAAGTGAGCACTAATAAAAAATGTTCAACAAAAGCATAAAAAAAGATCCCTGGAGTAAATTGAGTTTTTGGTAACAAAGAGATAAAAGACCTACTTGGTGCCTATGTGACACCATGAACCCCCCCCCCCCCCCCCCCCGACTGTGCCAGAGGGAATCACATGCACATTTATCACAATGATCACAGAAAAACAATAGCAGCGCATCTCGGTGGAGATGAATGGGCTTCTCCAGAGCTGGAAAACGTAATAAAACTGGCTCTCTAATGGCGTATAGTTGTGTTAAGATCTGCTTATGAGAGCCATTAGACCCCATCGTCAGACCAGCAAGAAAAAACCAGTATCATTACAGCACAGCGCAGCCATGGATCAACCTCTGATAACATTAGACTCAAGCTTCCTTTGTGTGGCGGCGGTCTGCTCTCCACCACCGTAACTGATGCTGGCATGGGCCAGATGAGCAGCACTTTGAAGCTGCAACACTCTCCAGCCGCAGCCAAGGCTCAGCTCGTGCGGCTGAGGGGGACGGGTGCGGGCCGTTTGAACTGGAGGCGCTTCTCCCGGCGTGATGCGATTAAAGATACATCCCAGTTCCGAACGTGACATAATGTACGCCGTTCGGAGCTGATCTGACACACGCCGGCTTTCACCTCTCACACCAGTCACAACCTCAGCGTCCTGTAATCCTTTGACAGATATGGGAACAGGGTTAGGCCTAACCTTCTTTTATATATATATATATATATATAGCTCCACATGTATTTTTTATTCGATGTTCTAATCTTCTGTAGAAACTGAAAATTTGTATATTTTGCAAATAGCTTCCTGAGATACAAAAAAAACAAATTTTTTACCAGAATTACTGTAAACACCTACAACATCGCAAGACTCAAATGGCCAGCAATCACTCATTTATCATTCATTTATCATACAATTCTTTAAATATATATATGAAATATAAACTGAAAATGCTTGTATATACATATTAATTATATGGATAGATTTATATATAAAATATGACAGAAATAATAGGAAAAAAAAGAAGAAAAAAATATATATACATAAAACGAAAAAGTACTTAAGTATTTGAGTAACAAATCATTTAAGTGTGTTAGTGTTTTGTTATTGAAGGAACCTTTGTTGGTCACACAGAAGCCTGTAGTTTAATGTGAAGCACTCGGCTCTATAAACCTTTTTTTTTTCTCCTTCGGAGGACTTCTTTGCCTTGGATAAAAGCATCTGCTAAATCCATAAGCGTTCTAGATGAGGCCTGTGAAATCCATATGACAGCGTAGTATGGGAACCTGGTATAACATGTTCTGAGGGTTATGAAACAGATGACCTCAGACTACCTTAGTTCTGAGTATTTCTTCCCTCATGTCATGTAAAATTAATACATTTTCTGTTTTAACAAAACATGTTTGTTATGTGCATTTATATATATACATAAACAGTATGAATTATCAGTGTAGTAATATATAAAAAGATCCTGTGTTACTTAAATACAAGTCATATTCAAAGTGTTGGTGTCTCTTAATACGATACAACACATAATTGATGTAAAGTTCCCTTTATCCATGAAGTCAAAAACAGGATAAAACTCATAATTAATATAAAGTTCCGTCTATCCCTGAAGTCAAAAACAAATATGCCATTCAAAACAACATCCTCTTCTCTAAAAGGCTTCATTCTCTGCTGGATCTTCTAGATTTGATCATAACTGAGACACAGTTTACTCTATTTATGCAAGTAGGATACCGAAACTCTCTGAAAATTTGTCATCAGAATTTGACAGAAAAACTTTTAAATACATTGAGCTGTACTGTAATTTGGGTTAACATTTGCAGGTATCCATGTTTTATCCCATGATAATATCGGTAAAACATTACCAAAATTCTCTAGCCCTAAAGACTGAGCAGATAAGCTTTTTCAGTCTGATTAGCTACTGAGGATGACCCCCTGTAACCTGACGGAGCTATGCCCTAAACTTAGCTCCAAGTGTGGGTTTATGAATCTATCATTTGAATACAATCCCATGCAGTTTTGGTCCTGATTAACGTGCAGTCTACAGTAAACCATTAAGTAATGATCCTCCTCAAATCAGACCAGGCACGGATTCATATTTAAACGTCATGTATGTGGCTTCTTAAAAGTATACATACTCCCAAACTAAAGTAATCAAGACAGGAGAAGTATTTGGAAGTGTATCACAAGAAGGTTCAGGCTGCAAATTGTGCAGAACCACACTTAGAGTCCACAAAAGCCGTCCAGACCACAGTAGCCTCGCATGCTCTTGTGCCACACATTCTCATGCGGGGCAAAGCTCAGAAGTCTCTGACAGATCCACGCAGGTAATTGAAAAGGTCTGGTGCTGCGTGTCAGCCGCCGGCCTCAGTGCATCTGTCCGCACATACAGAGAGATTCCGACCTGTACACTCAGTTAAAGTCAAGTCAGAGTATATCATGACCCAATGTCACAGGTTTGGTTTTACACTGATCTATTGGCTGTGAGAGACTGCTGCAGAAGGGGAGTGGATACCAGTCTGCTCACGGGGCTCATCTAGGTTTGGTTATGATGGAGCTGGATACAGGGGAGCAAAACACGTGGAATCAAACACAAACATGTTTGTGTTTAACCGTACGGATTTTGCAGTTTGATATATACATTCATACATCAAAACCACTAATGCGATGACAGTCTGGTTTTAGTTAGTTAAAAACACAGAGAAAAGCTGTACTGATTCATCTGATCTTCATCTGTTAATGATGGAAGATCTAAGATTGACTTCACATCAAAACTTCAGCTCTCAACTGCTTTTAAAAGGGTGAGATCAACCACATCCCCCAATTCCCTCATCAAGACTTCCTGCTCAACACTTTTACAGCAAATGTTTAAATACAGATATTTGCCTGCATGGTCATATCAAAATGTTTTGTTCTACAGCTATCAACACACAAGTGGATTAGACTGATTCCCATATTTGTAAGTAAAATTAATACAACTGGTACAACCAGAAAATAATTTAATAAAAGGAAAAGAAGCAGCAACAACATGTTGTGTAGAGGAATAAAGCAGAAATAAACTCTCAGGGGACACAGAATCCATCACTGGTGCCTCTTGTTTTGGAGCAGACTTAATTAATGAGTGGATAGGACCGTTTTGACGAGGTATTTTCCATTAAAGCATCACAAAAACAGCAGTGTTCATTTATAGGCAGGACATTTTTCATCCGTGTGTGCTTTCAAAAAGCGTTTTCATATGGTGATCGATTCAGTTTGTTTTTGTAAAAATTTCATGACAGACAGAATCTTTGTTGAACTCAAACTGTCATGAATTAAACAATTATTTCCAAGTCCTGATTAATTAGTCATATTGATAAAGGTAGGTTTCACAACCCAGTTTAGACACACTGAAAGATAAGTTAAAATCCTGCTGACATGCCTGGCTAAGAATGGCAGAACTGACTATTTCACCATTTAAAGCACTTGGAGGATCCAGCATTTGTTTTGCTTTATTGATCTTTCAGGCTCAAATGGGAAGGGAATCGACTCACTAGATGTGTGCACATGTTATACTTGATTTGTAATCTACGTAAACCAGTTTGTGTGTAGCTTTGGGTGATTGTGTGTATGTGTACATCATTTTTATACTGTAAAGAACATTTACTGTTAACTAACAGCTTTACAATTGTGATAGTTACAAATTCAAAACCCTCCTATGCATACAAACCGATGTGGTCAGAGTAGTTTTGTGGATGTGTATCAGGCCATTTCACACATCTTCCACTATTTGTCTTATGCATTTCAATGGCGATTTATATGTAACTTTTCATGTGTTATTAACTTGCACATATATTTTTTCTATATTTGTGCATTTGAACACACTTTTGCAATTACCTGATATTACGTACAAAATCTTTATACAGTTTACAAATCAAGTCATGTTTGACACATAGATGTACAGAATGCGCTAACAGGCTCACACAGTTTACAAATCAAGCATTACACTTGTACAGATATATTGAGCTGGTTTTCTGGCCACAGGTCAGACTCCTGATATCACAAAATAATTTAGTCTGGTCACTTCCTGTTTATGCAGTGGGAATCATCCAATATATAAGTATATTCGGCCTTCAATTACAGAGTCAGAGTTAAAACGAGCATATTTCATAAAAGAAAGTCTTCACTTTGCTTTGATACACACAGAATCACACATGCTAAAATATCATGCATCGGTTGGGATGGTAGTAGCATGAGGTCCCTTATGGGAAGGCAGAACCAAACAACGTGTGACACAAGCAAAATTAACCATAAATTACCTCCAGAGCTCAGTGAGAATGAGAAACAATGAGTGGATGAAGTGAACGGCCAGATGTGCAGCAGTGCTGCTGAGAAACAGGACAGATTTATGGCCTTTTTTTAATGAGGTAACATCTTTTTCACTCACAATACTTTTAGGAACGTTTTCTTCGGCTCCCACGTGCAGGAAGAAAAACTGTTTCATTGAAGGTAATATAAAGAGAAAAGAAGAGAGAGAGAAAAAACTTAAACATGAAAGTAAAATTCAGCCTAGGCTTCATGACATCACTAAGCAGTCAGTGTAGAAGAGTTTTGGGAGTAAAAGGGAGGATGAAAGACCAAAGTGACTGTTTAAACTGATTAATAATCTATTTTTCTTGTGAATGGAGAGATTTGCAGTTTTATCTCTGAACATAACGTACATGAGAATATTTAGGATTATTTTAGAGGCAATATAATAAGTGTAATAATGATAAGTAATAGCTTACTCAACTCAATTTCAGTTATTGTACAGAGTGAGACCCTATGAACACTTAGCTTCAGTGTTGAGTGTTCCATTATTTTGGTGTTAAAAGTAATATCCAACCCAAGAAAAAAGCTTTAACATTGTGTATTGTTTGATGAAAGTGTGAACATAGTTGTTCTGTGCAATTTAGATACAAAAAACAGCAGCAGTTGATTGAGTTTAAATTTGCAATTTTCCACGGGCGCATGTTATTATTTGTAATGTTTGATGTCTTGCTTTAAATTACGTAACTGGCATAATTACAATTTTTCTTACTAATTAGATATCTTCACCTCAAAAACCCAGTTTTTTTCTTATTCATGCTAAAGTTGTCGTAGTCCAAGCAGTTCACTGTTCATAATGTTTCAAATGAAAAATAAGAGAAAAAGGAAACATTTGTTTTATATTAAATCCACAAATGTCGAAATGTAATTTAGCATATTGCTTCCAGTAACTTGTGAGGTAGATAAAAAAAAAATACAACAAATCCTGTTAGACACTGAGATCTATTAGTTTGTGTGAGTGAGCGGATGAGTATGGTTATAGTGTAAAAATGTTTCAAGTGGTCAATATTTTTTATTCATTTTGTTTTTTGAAGACGTTCCATCAGGATTGAGATTACATCACTGGACAAATTTAGTAATGAGTGTGTGAGGCTCTGGAGGCGGGCTTTGTCTGGACTGGACCAACTGGATCTCAGCTGAACTCAGCTGCCCTCACACTGTTGTGTGCAGCTTTCCCAAATCCAGAAACTACTTTTAAAGTCCTAAACCACATTGATTCCATTAAACGCGTGCAGTTTGAATCAGGTCCCACACCAGAACGTGGACACGTGCTTGATCTCGTTTCATCCTTCGGTTTTCCTGTTTTTATCTCAGAGGTTTGTCAGACAGCTCTTTCTGATCATGTGACTGTATCATTTGAGGTTTCTCTTGCCTGTAATGCAATTAAACCTTGACGCTGTCACATCATTAACCTTTCCACTGCCGCTCGGGTTCCTGGTCGATTTAAGTCAAACTGACAACCAGTGTTGGGTAAGTTACTTTAAAAATGTAATCCGTTACAGTTACAAGTTACCTTGTTTAAAATGTAATTGTAGTGTAACTTTTTTGATTACTTTTAAAAAGTAATGTAACTAATTACTTTTGATTACTTTTTGATTACTTTAAGGTTTTAATGAGTATTAAACCATGATTAATTTTAGCATGTTATTATTAGCTATTGGCCGCAGCTAGCAGTTCAAGGCTAACGTCTTGTTAATGATCATAAACAACGTAAATAAATACATAAATAAATCGAAGCGACGGCAGGTCAGTCGTATCCGGATACAACATTTTAGTATCTATACTTTTTTAAGTATCGATACTTTTCACAACCCTAGTCTGAAATGTAGGACATGTCCGGGAAAAAGAGGAGTTGGGTAGGCTAGGCTAGGCTAGGTCATAGACATCGATAAACGTTTGTCATGCATCAACTATTAATAAATCAAATATTAGTAAATCAATACGCTTCGTCTATCAGTGAGTCGCATATTTTGCAAAGGTTTCTCTTTATATTTTGTAAAAAATGTAACTAAATTTGTAATTGTTAATATTTTCGGAAGTAACTGTAACTCAATTACATATTTTCTCACTGTAACTGTAACGAATTACAGTTACTCTTTTTTTGTAATTAAATTACGTAACGTCGTTACATGTAATCCGTTACTCCCCAACACTGCTGACAACTGAGTGTATGAACAACGACGCGGCAGAGTTTAGGTCAAGGTTTCACTCCACCTGCCAATCTGTTTTAGACACCGTTGGTCAAGGACTAAAGCCGAGTCCTGGCTAAATAACACAACTCCAGCTGTCAGCCACCGGTGCCTCAGAGCTGAGAGGAAGTGGAAAATTGACAAACTGCAGGTGTCTTTTCAAATTTGAAGGCTTCTTTAAGACCATAGAGTCTGCATGTGAAGATTTCCTTCACATTTAATTGCTCTGGTGGCCTACTCAAGGGCTTCAATCTCCAGTTTTGCCCCTGACCCTTCAGTCTCTGTGGCCTCTGCCCTTTAAAGAGGTTCTCTGCTCTATTGGGTCCTCTGTTAGTTATAGTAATAACAGGACTGCCGTTATTGCTCATTTTAGGCCTATCTCTAAATGGTCTTTTATTGGATAGTTCCTTGAGAAGATAAGTTGGAAACAACTCAATGGTTTTTCTGGAAGAGCACAACATTTTTGAGCTCATGGAGTCTGGTTTTAAAACCTTGGAATCAGCTCTTTTAAGAGTTTTTGACTGTATATTTTTAGCTAAAGACTCCAGAGACTGGGTTACTCTAGTGCTTTTAGATTTAACAGCTACATTTGACACAGTGGACCATGAACTTTTAGTTTTAGTTCCAAAAAAGAAACTAGTGGATCACTGGAGTGGATCAGGTCATAATTGGCTGATCAACTGATCGATGTCAGCCTTGGTGACTTTGTCCTCCTCTGCTCACCTCTGTGGGGTTCCTGAGGGCTCAGTTTAAGTCTCTCTTCCCGTCTCTTTGTACCTGCTTCCACTTGGCTCCATAGTTAGATATCCCAGTCTCGTGGTATCTCTTTCCGCCGGTAGATGGATGACAGTCTGACGTAAGTCCTTCTTAAAAAGAAAGCTTCTGTGAAACCACCACTATCACTACAGATGTCTGGACCACATAAAGCCATGGATGGCCACAAAACGTTTTAAATTTGAACAAGAAAAAGACAGGTGATGATTTTTGGTTGCACCTGGCTCCTCTTATAGATCTGGGCTCTTTAGACCAGTTCAGTGAATACTGATCTCAGTTCAGTTCAGTCGTTCAGTCCAGTTCCTCACAGCTGAGGCAGTTTGCCAAAGTTTAACATTTTGTTAACAAAGCATCACTTTGAAACCATATTCCATGCCTCTGTGACCCGTAGGCTGGATCACTTTAATGCTGTTTATCTGGGGGTTTGTGGACCCGCCATTGGCCGTTTTTCGATGCTGAAAAATTCTGTCTTGCGTTTTCTAGTTAGCACATACAAACACAAGAAGAATTCTTCCCTTTCAACCTCAATTCACTGATGATGTCCTTAATTTACTGGGGAAAAAAGCAAAAGCTTAGGGGCGACCCTGCCTTTGTTGTATCAATTCTTAAACTTATCTTTATCTCATTATTATTGTTTTAATGGAATCGCTGTGTTCATTTTTTCCTGTGTTTCACATTTTTGTCTTATTTTTTCTTTACAGCATTGTGTTTTGTTTTTCTTTAAAGGGCTTTAAAAAGAAAGCTGGGCCACAGATTTCCAGCCCATAGCAGCGCCTCTGGGATTGTCCCTTTTCCTTACTGTCAGCTGTCCTTTTCAGCAGTCAACTAACTCAAATTTGAATTCAAAGTAAACTCCCGCTACGAACAAAAATGGACCTGACTCAGTGATGGTGGGTGGCCATTTATGAGCTGCGACCATAAAGGGGTACGAAACAGAAAGGCTAACACAGGATTTGTGTACCTGCCCTTGTGGGCTTTTTGTCGGTCTGAAAAAACATTAAATGAAAGTTGAAATTTCAAAATGAATAGCACAGAAGGACCCTGCGAGGGTGAGAAAAAGACAGCATCAGTTTTTTGTGAATGGGTGATGCTGATCCGAACCCCGGCTGAGACTGACAAGAGCTGAAATTTGATTTCCGCGCAAGTGATGTGATCCTTTGGTTCAGGTCACACCGAGATGTCATTATCTTAATTTGGGGTTCATTAATTGTCGGCAGGGCTGGCTGATGACAAGCTTTTCACCTTGTCCCAGCTGCGCAGAGCTGCCATCTGATTTAGGACGGTTCCCCGCCCGGGTATGTAAACCATTTGCAGCAGGAATGTATAAGCAAGCCATAAAAATAGGATTTGGTTCGAGACATACAAGACAGATCACGCTGTAAAACAACACACCCCCTCTCCACTGCGGCAGTATATGGTTTGTCGACTTGTTTTAGGGATGTGGTGCAAGGCTTATTGGTCAGATTTCAAGCAAACCGAAGCTTATAGGTTTAGAGTTCGGGACTTGGTGACAAGTTTAAGATACGAGGAGCAGAGGGGCATGTTTAAAACTGAGAGGGAATGTCGGGCTTACAGGCAGGAGACACTTTCACAAGTAGACAGGTCTTCACGTCAGCACGTATTTGCACAAAGGTTAAAAAAAAAGAGGCGAGAGGAGAGGCACGAGACGGGAATCTGCACCAGAACCTGTTTATCAAATCATAATCCAGAGTAAAACAAGAGGCAGCAGCTCCGGGAGAAATATTGACAACACGAGGTGAAGTAGCAGGACGGCTTACAGCCTGCACATTAATCAGCCTCACTTGTTTATAAAAAGGTGAATCCACAGGAGGGATAATATGTGATTTCACACAAGTGAAAAATAAAACACAGAGTTCCAATAATGTTCTTGTGTCGTGCATAAAGGGACGAAAGTGTTGTGCTTACGTCTCATTTGTGTCTACAGGAGAAGGTTTGAGAAAAAGTGAATTACCTCTGTTGATTTCGTCATCGGCTTTCTTTATAAATCAGGAGAAACGCAAATGTCTGTTGCAGATGTGAGCAGGATGAAAAATAAGTCGGGATCATGCTGTGGTAGCGCCTACAGAGAAAAGGAAGAGAATACAATGAAATGATCCATCTCATCATTGTGGCTGAACTCACAACATCCATAACTTTATTTCTTTTTGGAACCAATTTTCTGACAGTGTGTGTTCATTTGTAAAAAAACAAAAACAAAGAACAATAAAACACTTGTCGGTTCTTGCTTGAATTTTATTCTGGTTTTACACTGATTATGTTCTCATTTACCCAATGAAAACCATTTTGTCACTGTTAATTTCACTGTCAGTGTTATATACATAAGATGTTGTAATTATGTTGATGTTCATAATATCTGTCTGCATGCTGTTTTAATGGACAGATTCTGTCTGTATTTTCTGATTCTATATATATATACTGTATAGATAAACTTATTTTCTTTTCTTTTCTATATTGAACTAAAGGCTAAAAAACTATCATCATCATTCTGCAGGATCATTTTGTCTTAACACATTTTGTCTCAATCCATTGTCAGTTTTTAAATACTGGTTACAAAGATGTATTTCCCTAATACATCTCTTAACAAAAATAATCCAAAACGTGTTTGATTATTTGATTTAGTTTCATTTATCAGAGTAAATCAGTTTCCTTTGTTCCTTCTGTTGCTGACTGCATAACAAATGATTTGATTTGGCCACGCACACAAATATCTGTATTTAAACTTTTGCTGCCAAAGCCTTGAGGAGCAAATCTTGATCCAAGATTTGAGGGATATGTTGGATCCTTCCCTTTAAAAACACAAAAGTACTTGAGAGCTGAAGTTTAGATGTGAAGTAAATCTCAGATCTTTCATTATTAAGCAACAGAAAAAGATCAGATGAATCCATCCAGCTTTTCTTTGTATTTTTCTAACCAAAACTCCCCAACATGTCAGTGCTTTTAATGATAAAACTGCATACAAGTCAAATTACAACCTCAACAAAGCGCTGATGTTCCTCATCTGGGAGTCACGAACAGCGAGACAGTGGACAGAACAACTTAACAAAAAGCTCCTTTGCTTTGAAGCCCAGCTCTCTCTCTTCCCAGCAGCGATGATGATTTTGTCTTCTTTATTCAAATGGAGAATAACCACCTCTATAATTAGTTCAACTCGGTGGCAGACAGCGCAAAAACTTCTCATGCAAATGAGGTAAATGTTTACATCAAATTACAGGTTGTCATCCTGTATAACACAAAGGCAACCAGATGATCCACAGAGGCAATCATACAGACAGGCAACATGGCCAAAATAAAAAAAAGGGCTGAATGAAATTCTGCGCACAGCAACCATGATTTCTTACTCTCTGTGGCTGCCGTTTGATTGGATTATAGTGCAGATCGCTTTTGCAAGGGATAAATCAATATACTGTTATCACAGCAGAAAATCACAGGGAGTTAGACTCACCTTGCATACAAAATTTTAGCAACAGTCCATACATTCAGAAACTCATCTGTTGGAGCTATTATACCGCCCTTATTTTATTTTGCTATTTGGTTGTGTACATGGCGTCTAATGCAAGGCAGAGGTCATATGTTAGAAGCCTGCCATAAAATAAAGCCCATGGGGCAAAGGGGGAAGGAGGAGAAAGCCGACAGAGTAGGAGGAGGAGGAGGGGTGACGGCAGCAGAAGAGGCGTCTGTTTTACCTCAGGAAAGAAAGTACAGAACGAAGTGGACGTGGAAAAGCCGGGGAATGGGAAAATGGTGCAGAGTGTGGCGGGACTGCGCCTTAGTCCAGGCTTCCTTAGTTTGCATGCAATTTGGCCAGACTGAAACCCATTAGATTCTCTCTTCCTTGTTTAGTTCACCGGACTTGCGTGGTGAGAGCATCATTGCAACAGGTTTATCGAAAAAGTGAAATCTTTTCCTCGAAAATCTCAGGAATTCATAGAGATGTCCCTTTAATCGGGGCGTTTTTAACTTCGTTATTTACAAACCACAGATCTGACAGGAAGCAAACATTAGAAAGGGTGATGTCATGCACAATAAGCCCTGTGAGCAGGACACAGGGAAACAAAAGGCCCTTTCATTTATGGAGTATCTTATCGAAAAACATTAAATGACAAACCAGGTTTCTGCATGATTCTGTCTCTGCTGGGCCATTTCAATTCTGCTTGTTTTTGTTTGTATACATTTTGGACTATTTTATTCTTATTTGTGTGGCTATTTGCATTTTCTTTTTGTCATGCTGTAATGTCCTTGTAGCCACTGTTCCTTTCTGTGTGAAGTGGGTCTCTGTTCCTCTCTTTGGATTTCTTCAGTCATCCTCAGAATGAAAGATCATATTGACATATTTTTACCTCATTTGTCGGTCTTTTCTTTTTAAACATTGCCTCCAATTTTGTAACTTTGCTCACTATGCTTTTCTACGTCGCCTCGTGCACGATAAGGATGGTGGATTGGATTGAAGAGAAGATTTGGTTCAAGATTTGATTGAATAGGCTCTGAATAGGTTTTAACATGCTCTGGATGAATTATAACTAGATTAAGTTTGGTGTAATTTGGCAGCATTTAGACTAAATTTAATCAATTGTAACAAAAGAATATATAATTTTAGCTTGAAAACTATTTAAATTGTAATACTGGGTTATACCTGACTTGACTGTTCATCACACATTTCCTCGTAACCGTTTATTAGGCCATTTTTAGCCTTGTCAGACCCAAGAATTAGTTTGGGGAACAAATAAATAAAATAACCAGTTATTATTTGTTTTTCAGGGTTTTATGTTTTCTGTCATCCTGAAATACTCTGACACCACCTCATGGCAGAGGAAGTGTCCACCTTTGTGGACGCCCATTCTGCCACCAAAGGACTGGACACATCCAAAGCCTTTTGGCCTCACATGTTGAAGATGGGTTTTTAGGTTAAATCACTTTACATCTTTTGCTTGTTTAATTATCTTTTATTCAGAGTCATATATGTGGTTACGTGTAGGCTCTCAGGCGTAGTTGTGTATCTCTCTATCTGTTTCATGCAACAGTTTGGTTACACAAAAGTACGGAAAGCATAAATTCACAACCTTTATTAATCTTAGCAATTTACAGACAGCCTTATATTCTGTTTCTCATTTGACGGGTGGGTTAGGTTATGCTTCTAATTTTATCAATTTCGCAAATTTATTTGATTCTTCTTACCAGATTTTACCATTAGTCAGTTGTGACCAAGCAGTGTGTTTACTAGAATGTCTCAGAAATCCTCATTTTTTATTACAATCATCATTATTAGAAGAATAACATTCTACCATCTGATTCCTGAATGAATGAGCCTGTTTAGTGTTTAATGTATTTCAAAGTTAAGTGTTTGAAGGGATAGATTTTGTGCGGGGAAAAGCCTCCCTTGTCTTTCTATGTTTCTGTTTGGAGTGTGAATAAGAAAACTACATGTATGTTTATGGTTTAGGAGAAAGACAATTTAACCCTTTAACAGATACACTTGGAAAAAAAGGATAGGAAAATATTTATTTGAATTTTTGTTATCTTTTTAAAGCAATAACAGCCAGAATTAATGCTTTTTTCATAGCTCGTTTGGACGAAATGCCATAACTTTAGGCATCATACATCTAAACTTAAAGTCAGAGCTAGTTTAGGTAAGTTTACTTCCTTTAGTATATCCTATGACAGAGTATAATCAGCAAAAAATCAGGCAGGTCGGTCTGTTGTCAGCACTTTCTTTGAGTCTTTTGGAAATGGGGTCCAGTTTCTGCTCAGGTAAAAGAGACTGGAGATCTTACACCTGTGCTGCCTTCACTGTGTCCTCAGAATCAAACAATAAAGTTTCTCCCATATTATTGCATATATTAGCCTCCCCACAATACACATGATGTTCTGACCCGTGCCCTGGATGACCAGATGGACATGCTGAATGTTTTCAGGAACACATGTTGCACTGCTTCCTGTTACTTTGTTTGAGCTCTTTGGAACTTTTTCCATTCAAGTAATTACATTTTTTCTCATAGAAACATATATCAATCCGATAGATTTCAATTCAAATAAATGCCATGTCCTTGTTTTTGTATCCTAGTTGGGAAACGTTTTAGCTGATTTTGAACAGGATCGGCCCTTTGATTAACATATATATAATTTTACCCAAAATAAGGATCCTTTCTCAAAGCAATGCAAAAAGTAGTACATGTAAGTGTGTTGTCAAGATTAGAATAATGAATTCCATAGATCGTGATAGTGATAATTGTGACATTCCAAAAATGATTAGTAAACCATCAAGCTGATACAAAAGGAGGTAGGAGGTTCTGATGATAACTTGCAGGAGTGATTTTGTTTCTCTAGTCTTGGATTTTCTTCATTGGCCTCCCATACAGTTCCGAACAAAATTACATATGAAGCTCTTGACCAAGCTACAACATATCTTAAAGATCTTGTGGTGCAATGTTTTCCCAGCACAACACCTTGCTCTCAAAGGCCAGGTTGATTTGTGGTTTCTAGAGCTTCTAAAATTAGAATGGGATGCTGAGCCCTCAGTTATTTGGCCCCCGCCTCATGGAACCATCTACTCTCTGTGTACATATTAAACTATTATTATTAACCCGGGCTTGGAGGAACGGTGACTCGTCTTCTCTTTCTGTTTCCGTAAGCCCAGATTGCCCAAGCAGATGGTTGCACCTTCAAAGATTTCCCCCCTTTTAAAATGGAGGTTTTTCTTTACAGCATCATCTTGGGCTGGCTCTGGGTGAGAGATTCTACTAAAGAGTAGTGTTAGTGGTGTCTGTTGTTTGTTTTAGCTAGGCTTTTTTATTTTATTTTATTCTAATTGGGTTTGTGGGAACTAGACCCATTTATGACACAACACAAAATGTGGAGTTTAGTGAATTGGAATTAATTGAAGGTTAGCACTCACCTCACAGCCATAGGGTTCCTGGTTCGAATCCTGGTTTAGGGTAGTCCTGTGCTTGAGCTTGCGTATTCTCCCGATGTCCGCATGGATTTTCCTGAAGAAATTCAGGAAAAGGAATGTTACAGAGCTAAAATGATGACAGCTGAATTTGAAAATGCAAAAGGATTTAAAATCTATCATTGAAATAAAAAAGAAAAGAAAAGAAACTCAAAAATATTTCAGTTTCAGCTGAAAATTAAAAACGTTTCACTGACACTTAAAATACAAACATTGTAAATTCACTTTAGTAACTTTTTTTTTTACGATGTCAGTTTTTTTCTCTTTTTCAATGTAAGAGTTTTCAGTTTAAATTCTCTGGTATGGTCTAAGCCTGGAGAGGCGTGTCTGAGGGGGCTAGGCTGCAGAGAGTGCCCATTTTACCTCATTTTACCTATAGATATATATTGTCACCTGTACAGATACACCCTGGACATGTGACCAGTCCAACGCAGGGCCACGCAGAGACAAACAACAACCCACTCACATTCACTCCCAGGTGATTAACCTAATTAACCTCACATGCATGTTTTTGGGAGGAAGCTAGGGAGAACCCAGGTAGACACAGGGAGAACATGCAATCACAGTCAGATCCCAGTTTCCCCAGGGGACTCCAACCCTCTGTGAGGCGACAGTTCTAACCACCAAACCACTCTGCCCAAAACCCCAACATGTCAGCCCACCAAAAACTGTCAAGATCATTGATAAAAGAGTCTAAATTTGTGAAAACAAATGTCAGCAAACATGTTGTCATCACTGCCTCGCCTTGAGATGGAATCCCACACCTGATACTGTAAAGGTCCCAGTAACAAGCCAGGCTTTTGAAAGGCGTCCAATCAGACCCAAGCATTCAGTCTGAATGTGAGAACTCGTCAGTGCATTCCATGGATTAATCTGACGCTATCACGAGGGCAGATGCCAGCTGGCACACCGAGATAACAGACTATTTTAGGACATTCATACACAGGAATATGTCTCGAAACATAGAGAGAAACTGAGAGAAATCTGAGCTATTTGTGTTACTATAAACCTGGAAATATAAAAAATATAGGCTTCGACTTACTGAATACATGCAAATTCCATGGCAATTCATTGGAAGGACTGTAAATCTTGGTGTGGTTAAAGTTATATTTCATTTATTTATATTTATATTTTTTGGATTTTTTGAAAAAATACTAAAGGTGCAATTAAAGTTTTTTTAGACCGCCAACTGCTGAAGTTGTGGTCCTTGGAGGGATCTAAATGTCACATGTAATATAAAGAAAATCAAAATCAAATGTAATAACATTTAAACAAGTCTAAAGAGGTCAGTAATGGTCAGTGCAGCACACAGTCAAGCTCTTCAAAACTGGAAATGCAACTATTTTTTATGGTCCGTTTTGTTCATACGGGTCAAACAATGGTGTTTGAAGGCATTTAAATACAGATCCTGTTTATTTATACACAAGTGTTGTTTGATTTGTGCATGAAAAGCTTGCCTTTCTTCTCAATATCACACTTCCAGAAGTTAAGGTTTGATAAACATCTCCATACAGCAGCGCAGACGTTTCTAACCTGGGTGGCCTTGGCAGGGAAATGAAGCACTCACCCTGATATTTAACTCCAAATGGCACCTCTCCCAAAGCTCCTTCCAGGTAGAAACTAATTGGCAACTCACATCTGTGACCCATTCACTGTTTTAATGAGTGAGCGAGGAAGAGAGAGCCGAGTATGAATGGACAAGCTTGGACTTTAACAACCGGCCATTTGGTACCTATGTGGCAATTATGTCCCGAGCACAATGGCCTCAGTGCAAACAGGGCGAGCGCCGAGATAAACAACGTTCCTCTACAGCTACATTTGATACATTTATCAAAACTCCTAAATTTATGACAAGGCAACAAAACAATTCAGGTTTTGTATTGAATTTGCTTGATTCTCCACTTAAATGGCACAAAAAACTGGAAGAGGAAATATATGGGTACAATAGATGCTACATAAATCGAAATTAAATGTAGATCAGCATCTATAAAGATTTTCATCAATGTCTTTCTCTTTTTTTAGAAACAATTTTGACAGACTAAATTCACCACTTATATTTGTAAAAGAATATATATCATATTTACCCCACTAAAAATGCTTAGAATAAGGGTCCTGAATATGGATGGATGGATCAATAGATGGGATGGATGGGTCATATTGGGCAATATAAAGAAGCAGAACTTTCTAAGAGAAGCATGTCTTGAAATAGATAAAAACTTTAAACCCTTCAAAGCCTGATGCAAGAAAAAATAGTTTTTTTTGTATGAAGTCTTTATTTGGTTCTTTAACTAAATATGAATAAATAAATAAATAAATAAATAAATAAATAAATAAATAAATAAATAAATAAATACATTTGGAATACTTAGCATTTTCGTTGATTTATTCATTATTGTTGTGTAGTTCTGCCCACTGTTGGCAGGTACAACGAGGTTTTGAGCAAAGTTTTTATTATTAATTATGCAAAAGGTCTCAGATGCAAAACATTTCAGAAACTATTTGTGTCAAATATGATACATGAGGCTTTAGAGGGCTAAATTACAATAAATAGAACAGCATTACTTAATGTGGGAAATTATCTGTGCGTGTAGAATAAGTTCAAATAAAATTCAGCTCATTAGTCTTTAAAGTTTATAAAGGGTGTATCTGTCCTAAAATCAAAAGGGTCCATATAAAACTCCCACCTATGACATGTTGCCCTTTTCGGTTTTAGCTTTTATTACCTATTCACCCAACAAGTTTTTCACTCAACTGTTTTGGAGAGCTGCGTAAATGCACCATCTCCACCTCGGGATTTGTCTGGGTCCAGCCTTTTTGCTGATATTTTGACTGTCGGCCCTGCTAAACCCTCTGGGGTTTTCTGACACAGAGCAGCCACAATCTGTTAAATCTGCTGCTGTGAAATCATTAGAGCTCTACGTGGACCACCTTAATCTGCACGAACGCTTTTGTGTGTGCGCCCGGGTGTGTGTTTAGAAGGGTGGGATTAGTTTGATACTTGCATTAAGTATGAAGGGAGGATCAGTGCTCTATTTAGTCATTTTGGGACTCAGCGCAGACTAAGCCATGTAATCCCGTTCCCTTATTTTCCCAGTTCCCTGTCTATTAACAATTACCTATATGAGGCTATTTATCCTATCTTTATTCTTCTTTATTGTAGATTTAAGCCAGCTAACTATAAACCAAATCAAATCCAGTTTAATGCATAATATTATAGCATGCCTTAAAAGTAGGATTCCAAGATTTCCGGTTGTCCCTGATTGGTTAAATGAAAATAATACTTGAGAAAGGATTCCCCCCAGTAAGACCTTTCCAAACACTCTGAGTGCCCTAAACTGGGGCTGCACGCTGACAGGTATGCAGACAGAGTTGAGTATCCAAATACCTGGATTTATTTTTGCCATCTGAAAGATTTCACAAATGGAAATCAATCTCCTGCCAATTCTGTCAAGATTATTTAGATCTTTGTTTGCCTTATTGATAAGAATGGATACCTGTGGTTTATGTGTCAGTTTGTGCCTGTTGTTCAGAATGTGTCCGCGGACTGTTACTGCCTTAATGCAGCTGGGTTTTAGTTTTTCCTCATTTCAACCGATCAACTCTTCGATCTGCACTCTTTTCCAAATATTGTAAGCAAAACATAACAGTATTTTTTGTCAATGCAGGAAATTATTGATTAGGTCAATTAAAAGTTCCCATTGATTTTTATCCTGTTAATTCTGTCATTGACTGAAACAAGAGTTGTTTTTTTAAACTACTCAGCACTGTTTGAGCTATCAAAGAATTTGAATTAAGCCGTTATATTCACTTAGCATTTTATTGTCATTTTTGTTTTTATTGGCAACGTAAGCCCTAAAGATATTTAAAAAGAAAACATGGATTTATACTTTGCTACCGATACTACATTATCTGAAATGATTTTATTTATTCTTTCATGTTGGTGTTTCCAGTTCCTTGATTATAGGCATGTATATATATCAGACTAATTACTATATCTTTCTTCTTATTTATCAACCAAATCATATCTAAGATTAAGGTACATTTTTCACATGCCTGAACAGTGGTATTCCAACATTTCCAGCTGTCCCAGTTTGGTTAACAAAGGAAAATGATACCTGAGAAAGAATTCCTCCCTATGCCCCTTTCCAAACTATAGGTGCACGTACACAGAAAGACTTGCATCTAAATCCATCAATTTCTCAACTGGATTCATATTTATCTATCCATGGATTTACATAAGACTGGGGGGGGGGGGG
>CAJRST010004446.1:1572771-1612423 GCA_907169785.1 Menidia menidia
TGGACCTGGGGAGACACGCACCCTGCTCCTGGACCTCCGGGTGACCCGCGGCCCGGGACCTGGGACAGGGGGGGGGGATTTATTGTAACCCGGCTGGACGGTGAAATATGCTGCAAACGGCATTGCTGTAAACAGTGCGTGATCCAGGAGGGCTTTTATGGAATACGCGCACCCCCGCTGAGGGGTGACACCCCCTGATTTATGGCTGTATTTAGATAAGACATCGCCGTAAATGGTTTCTAAATAGCGTCAAGGTCATGTAATGTAATGGGATAATGTTTGCAGACGGTGGTGATAAGATTATGTGTTTAATGTGAGAGGAGCTGAGGGGGTGAAGCATGGCCGCTGCAGGCCTCCTCCAAACCGCGGTGACCCCAACTGTGGTCACTTTATTAGTTGGTTCATTTAGATTTTTGGCGAAATAAAACGCGTAAAATGTTAGAAATTCTCTCCCAAAGTTCTGGACTGGAGTGTGGAATAACAGACTGATTATTTGATCATGACGCACACTTATTTTCTACATAAGAATTAAGCAACATTCTGCATTGATCAGATTTCTGTTCAATATTAAACCGAAACTAAAGGCTCACTTAGTCGATCTTAAATGATTAATCGAGTCTGCAAGAACTCCGTTAAAAAGCTCAAATCTAAAGGAGAATAAATACGTTTTCAGGTTGTAATGAAACGATTAAACGTCTCCCGTTTGGGAGCTGCGAAACACGTTTCATTAAAAATATTTTAGTCCTGAGATTAATGTGGGCATTTCTGAACGTGAAAAAAAAAGATCACGATTAATCTAAATCGTGCCACGACCATGAATGCCTCACGTGTTCAGAAATTAGAATACATGATGTTTTTCACTGTAGGACAGATGGAGCGACTTTATCCGAAAATAAAATCTTCATATTTTTTTGCAAAACAAAAATAAAGGAAAAAGAACCCGTCTCATTTCCAAATATTGTGCAGATCTATAAATGATCAGCAGCTGGCACCAGAGGCAGTGTGCACTTCTTCGGGGGTGTCTTGACGTTATTAAGGCAACATGGAGCGCGCGGGGCTCTCCAGACTCCCCTCCCATTGCGCGCGCTGTCCTCCATTGGCTGACTCCTCTCCACGCTGACATCCAAATCGTTTAAACCTGGGGCCTCACACCTTCATCAGGGTCAAATTTCGTGGGCAAATCAGCGTAGCCTCTTCAGGAAGCGGAGAAGAAAAAAAAAATCGCAACACCCAAACGGAGGCTGCGTCCTGCGCGAGACCAGCGCGAGACCAGCTCACCGGGACTAGAGACGCCTCACCGCGGATCCAAGCCCCCTCCATCCAGCCCACCATGGAAAACTAGCGATTTTCTCTTATGTTTGTTGTGAATCGACTGAAAGGAGTTGGCCTGTGCGTCGTGGATGAGTTGGCTCGGTTGTGAGTTCGCCATCAGAGAGCGCGTGAAGGCCCCGGAGGCACAGACCGACCGAGAGCGCGCGCGACCCCCGGTTCGACATGAACCTCATCGGCGGCTACCAGCATCACCACCACCTGATGCACGAGCCCTTCCCGTTCGTGCAGCGCTGCCCCCCGGACGCGCCCTACTTCCAGAGCTGGGTGGTGAACCACGGGGAGGGGCCCCCGGACTTCCACCTCCAGCCGCCCTACCCGCCGCCGGAGCTGGGGGGGCCGCCCGGCGCGCCGCACGACGCCCGCCTGGAGGGCCTCCAGCCCGGGGTGGGCAAGAGGAGAGCGTCGGGCCCCAAGAAGGAGCGCCGGAGGACGGAGAGCATCAACACGGCCTTCGCCGAGCTCAGGGAGTGCATCCCCAACGTGCCCGCGGACACCAAGCTGTCCAAAATCAAGACTTTGCGCCTGGCCACCAGTTACATCGCCTACCTGATGGACGTCCTGGCCAAAGACGCCGGGGAGACGGAGGGCTTTAAGGCAGAAATTAAGAAATTTGAAAACAGGGATTTGAAAAGAAAACGGGAGCTGGTAAGTTTTTTTTTGCTGGATCCTGAGAAGTGATTCTACCATTAACAATGATTTTCTTAGCCTAATTTATCCACAACAGGGTCAGAGTCTGAGATCTGAAGGCCTCTAAACGTTTTAAGGGAACCATTCACTTAGTCTTTTTAATTCTACGTCCCGTTATTTAGCTCCAAATAATCCCAAATCGAAATGTTGAGTTATTCCATTTTCTTTGACCACTCCAATGTGTGTTTTGGGGATGAACACAACTGGAACGAGGTCACAGCATCCCTGACCTCAGTCCTCTAAATGTGGACGTTATGTCTGAAAATAGCCGTAAACAGAAATATTTGAAGCCTTTTAAGGCTTTTAAATGGATTATTGAATAGAAGAAAAAAATAAGGAAGTCTACAATATTAATGAGCCGTTTTATTTTTAACAGGCCACCTATTCTTATTCATCATATTGCAGTAATAACGTCATAATAACCGGTTATATTTACTCTTAAGGGAAAAACTAAGATATTTAATATTCATCCATCATTTTTTACACCATCCTCAGAGCCACTTTTTCCATTGGCAGTTCAGGGCCAAACAGCAGATCAGATAGGGCCAAAGAGCCCGTGACGCTCACGCGCCTCTAACACTATTTTACATTATAAGGACAGTTTTCTTGAGTGTGTATATATATAATTTCCTCACTGTGTACGATTTCACCATTTTTCTGAGCACATCATTAGTTTATATTGAATAATTGTAGACATATAGAGGGGCTAAAACCAATCCGGGGGGGGTTGGAACATTAAAATCTAACCATGGGGACTGGGGTCTGGAACCCGCTGCTGACGGTGTGTGTTTGGGTGTTTTTTGGCCCCCTTCTCCCCACAGAGCGAGGGCCTGCAGGAGTCTTTAGGAGCCGAGAAGAAAGTCAAGGGTCGGACCGGGTGGCCGCAGCAGGTCTGGGCTCTGGAGCTCAACCAGTGACCCCCAAACCCCCCCCTCACACCCCCTCACACCCCCCCTCCTCCACCCCGGGCACCGCATCCCAGAACTGCGTCCAAACCTGATCCAATCAAACCGAAAACGAAGAGAAAAAACCCCTAAACCCGACAGCCACAGACTGAAAACGCCGCTGTGCACATCTGGCGACGGGGGGGGGGGGGACAGGAGGAACGGAGCGCGTGGAAGTGCGCGTGGTGAGGACGGGAGCGCGTGGAATTGCGCGTGGAGGACGGGAGCGCGTGGAATTGCGCTTTAAGGAGCGCCGGGATCAACATTAAACTGTAGCTGTTCCATATTTGTGGGTTTTTTTTCTGCTTGTAACGTGTCCGCGGCGTGAACATCTGTCTCTCCACGCAAAACGTGTTTCCCGCGTGGCATTCTGACAAAAACCTTTGGGATAAATTCAGGGTAGAAACACAAACGGGCTGGGAATCCTTTCCATTTTATTTATGAGTATTATTTCAGTAAAAGTAGAATACCGTGGCAGATTTTTTTCCATTGCCTGAATACACAATTTTGCTCAACAAAATTAGTGGATTGGTCAGTTTTTTTTGTTTTTATTGACCAGTTGGAAATGTGTTAAAGGGCCCAGCTCAGTTGGGTTTTGAGTGGCCACAGTTTAGCCTCTTTCTCTCATTTCCTGCCATTAGGCTATGCTTAAATAAAGTAAAAACCCACTCAGAGTCCAGAGTTAGTAAAAGGTTTTTCCACCCCTGAGTGTTTGGTCGGGATTTTGGTTTTTAGGCCTTTTGGAAAGCAGCTCGCGCGCGTTGGCGCAGCCTCAGAAGGTCCTGCGGGTCAGTTACTGCATTTTCTGAATCTACCTCAACCCTTAAATGTCACTGTCCGCTGGGGCAAAGAGTACTATCCTAGTTTTTTTTTTTTTTTAGAGGGGCTGAATGTTCAATTAAGTGTCACTCCGACCTGTAAAGCTTCCAGTTTAAAAGGGAAAAAAGGTTTATTGTTGCTGCAGTGCTGATGGAAATGTGTATTAGATGTGAACTTATATATGAAACCATAAATAAATTAATTATTTTAAGAAACACGGGTTGTGGGTTATATTTAGATAGGTCTTTAAAAAGCCTGTTTACGACTTTTTTGTTTTTCAATTATTAGATTTAGCGGTGATCTTTTAGTTTTCAGTATTATTTCTGTGGGACGTTTCTTTGTTTTTACGCGCGTGTTTTGGAGGAAGAAAGAGTTCATCTAATTTAATGCAGCCTAAAGGTTCTGATGATATAAAGGAAACACGCAAGGCAAAAGTCAATTGGTGCAATTAAAGTCAAATGAATTTAATGTAAATGTTAGCTTTTTGAACTATTTAATCTGTTTAAAATATGGAATCAAAATCTGTGATTTGCAGATAAGCGACTAAACTGGGTGGATGACGATTGTTGGTGTTTTCACTCGTGAGTCCTAATTTTTAAAGACTTCAGGATATTTTAAAAACTTTACTGAAGATTTAAAATTGGGTTTCCACATTTTCCTATTAATAATTTCTGACTAACTTTTCTCTTTTTTATCTAAATCCAGTCAAGCTTTATTTTCAGTGGCCTCACGTCGTATATCCAACATCATGTCCATTTATCAAAAATTTTAATCAATAATTTATACTATTCAACAATTTTTAGCAAATCTAATTTAGGATTTTAATTCATCGCCAATTTTAACGTAAATACTTACAACAAAATTATTTCGGACATTGTCTTTGGGTCATTTCTTTATTCTAGGTTGATTATTTTTTATTATGCTTTTCTTTTGTTGTTGTTTTGTTTTTTCATCCATTTTTATCGAAAATGCGCTGAAACTTGTCTAAAATGTAAAAACCTTAGTCCGGATTTCAGGATGACCCTAAAAGCAGAGCCAACAGCGACACCTGCTGGACACTGGCTGCTACAACAACAAAGGACAGAGAATACCTTTAAAGAAAAAAAGGATAAATATTTATTTCTAACACAAGCAATATTTCAGTATAAATCAAGGTGTTTTTGACATTTAAAACAACTTAAAGGTTAACAGTTAAGAAAGACCGGAATGTTTCTTCTCTTTGTATATTTATTATCATTAAGAGCAGTAACAGCCATATTCAATTAGATTTATTTTCAAATACAACAGTTAAATGAGGCATGACCTATATGTTAATAAAAAAAAATGGCATCATCTACATGAAACTAACAAACTTATAAGCAGAGTTAAAAAAATAAAATAAAATAAAAAGACACTGAAAGATCCCAACAGAAATCTCAAACAGCTAAAAGTAAATGTAGTCATACATTCATCTACGGGGCTAAAACGGATGGTTGTGTTCATGTCAATAAATAAGCATAACGTCTGGATACCTCTGCAGTGCGTTTGCGGTTTGCACGCTACAATTTGAAGAGGTGGTGGATGGGCACATTATTCAAAATGTTAGCATACAAATGAACTTTCTGTTCTTACTGGAAACGCTGCCAAATGAACCCTGTTTGACCAGTTCAGCGGCCAGCAGGATTAGCCCACTCTGAAAATGAACAGTGTAGAAGTACGCGATCTTTAAGCTGTGTTTATTCCTAATTCTGCATCAGTTGAACTGATATTGTGTCGTTAAATACAAGAAAAAGAAAGTGAACTATCATTGTTACGTTTCCAACTTTCACTTCATGTGAAAATGAAGACAACCTAACAGAAGTCAAATGTGCATTCAACTTTTAAGAAAAAAAAGAGACTTGTACAATTAAGGCTGAACTAAACAAAAAACAACTGATACAATGATTGAATAAATGCTGGTAAAAACGGAGGAAAAAGAAAAAAATGAACAAAAACAAGCATGAGCAAACAAAACCAATGCAGGAAGTGGGTCATAGTGACATAGTGGATCTTCCTGGATTGTTAGTCACTCGCCATCTCTGAAAGTGGAACTCATCTGGGTGACAGGAGGCCACTTTTTTCCCCCCATTTCAAAATACTTTAGACATTGATAACGACCTGTTCGCGTCTGGACTGGACTCCTGAAGTCAGATCTTGTACTTTTTCAGTGAAGACAGTGGGACTTTCCAACAATTTATTCATCACAACAAAACACACAAAGAAAAAAAAACACCAGAATCTTGCCCAGCCACATTCACATTTAGATCAGTTCCTTGTTTGGCACCAGCCGCCTTCCCCTCTGAATGTCGACTCAGCAAACCAAAGAAAAACATTGTTTCTCATCTTAAGGCAGTTTAAATCATACATATATCTCCGCCGTGTAGCTTGTGATCGGATGCCGTTTGCGCACATATAGACTAATATAGAAGGAGGATGTAAAACTCTGCAGAGTCCTGGTCCTCGACAGTCTGTGTAGACCTGGTTTCTGTGTGGAGTAAATACTTCGGAGGATGAGAAGTGTGGCGATAATATGACGCTGCGTTTAACAAGCAGGCGAAATTAGTCAAAGCAGAGTCAGCCCACTTCCACTTCTCCTCCACTTTTCTTTTTTAAATCGCTCTCAGAAGACAGTAAAGGTTTGTGTTTGGGCCTCACAGAGGAAGGAAAGGGGGGGGCAAAAGCTGTGCAGGTGGACCTGTTTTGGTTGCTGCTGCGATACATTTTCTTTCTTCAGGTTTTTGTGTGTAGTTGGGAGCTGCTGTGGTGGTGGGGGCTTTGGGGGAGTGGTCAGTCCAGTGGTTTCCCTCCGTCCCCTTTCTGGTCCAAGCGGCTCTTGCTGCTCTTCACCATGTAAATAAAGTAGTTCAGCGTTTCCTTCTCGTTCACAGTGATGTTCCTGAAGTGACGACTCACCGTCTGAGGGAGACAAAGAGAAACGGGTCACGCTCGGGTGCGTCGCCGCGGCAACCGAGGTCATTTCTGCATGGGGACCTACGGTCCGGACATTCCTCTCAGAGAACGGCACACGATGCAAAAAGAGCACATGGGAAAAAGCTATTTTTGGTTCAAGTACACAGAGGATGAAGCTCCCACTGCAACTCATCTGAGTCAGAAAACACAACTGAAAAAGCTCTAAGACATGAGACCACAATAAAGATCTAGTCTCAAAACCGGGAGACGGTTCAGTCTTTAAATAAATAATTAAAAAGCGCACACAAATCTCCGCGTGCCTCACAGGTTAGGGGGGAAGCTGGGAGGTGGTGTTATCTGTGCGGTGGTGCTGATTCATGGGCTGTTAACTGCTGCTTTATTGATGACGCGGGGGGGGGCTCCGGAACGGGAGAGTTCTGAACCCGGGCGTAGGTCTGGGGGAAACATCCAGCTCACGGCCCAGTTTCACATCATTTGTTCCCGCGGCTGGCTCAGTGAGTGAGTCCAGCCGGGTCTGCCCACAGAGCCTCACCACCTCTCCACGACCCGATCCTGAGAGTGAGGACCCACCGCACTATCACAGTAACGGAGAGACACAAAGAGGTGGGGGCAAAAAGCCAGTGAGGCTGTCGGCATTACCCCTATTATGACCCCAAAATATACACCGATTAGTATTAGGGTTGTCAAAAGTATAAGATACTCAAAAAAGTATTGATAGTAAAACATTGTACCCGGATACGATCCTCATTTTCAAAAGTATCCAATAGGAAGATCCCAGGCAAGAAAATCTTAATTCTTTCATGGAGATATAGACATTGATTTAAAAATAGTGAAATCAATCTTGCAAACACTGAATTAAACTCTATACATAATATTATGGTAAAATAGTGGATGTTAAATAGGTTTGTACAATAAGTCCAAACTTTAAAGTTTAAACAAAAAATATATATTTCTCACAATTATGAAGGGTGGAGGGTTAGGGTTAGGGTCAGGGTTAGGGTCATTAATGCAGGCCACCGGCCACCATAACATCAGTAACAGGTCAGTTTGAAACCAAAGAAACTAACCTGTCGAAATTCAGTTACATTTTGGGGTCTTTGTTTTTATCTTTGTGATATCGAAAATGGTATTGAATATTTTCCTGAGTATCGGTATCAAGTTGAACATTTTTGTATCGTGACAACCCTAATTAGTATAGCACCAAGTCTTAATTTATGTATGGCAGTGAGGGAGATAACTGATACCAGTTACACATACTATCATGCATGAATCAGCTTGTGGTCATTCATCACTGACGTAACCAAAAGGATCCTCCTTATGTTCCGGAAAATGTAACACAATCCGGTCATCACAAGTAAATAAGTTATCAGTACACTAAAAGTCCCATTACTGTTACAGCAGTGCTACATAGAAAGCAGATGAGGCTAGGGATGTCCCGAGCCAGTTTTTTGCACTTCCGATCCGATACCGATCCCGGCCTATCAGAGCATGTGTTAAAGTTTAAAGTTATTTAGCTACGTACTTAGCTGTCAGACTCATAATGAACAGGGATTTACTCTTATAACAACTTAATGGTTAGGACACAGACCTGTGGGTTACAGATGCTAATGCTAATGCTTGTGTGGGATCGGACTTAAAAGAAAAACTGGATCGGCAGTCTGGATCTGCTTTTTCTCCTGCCGGCTGATACGCAATTTTTAGTGAATATCGGCAGGCGATCCGGTCCAGATATCGGATCGGGACAAGCCTAACTCAAACCATAGCGCGGATGGCTTTTAGCCTGTTGGGGCAGACAGGATCCATCACCAGAGTGGCAAGAGGAAAGGTGGGGGACTTGCTATCCTTATTGACAACGAGCTGGGTCATCTTGGACATGTTACCGTAAAGAAACGTGTGTGTGTACGGGACAGAAATTGAACTGCTCGACCCTTAAGGTCTCATTCCTGATCATCCTGCCTGTTTTCCACTCGACTGACGCCACCAAACTCCAATCCCAGCACCCCTGTGCACTCATTGCCATATCTGAGGACGTAAATCAGATCACTCTGGCCACTACACTGACCACCTTCAAGCAGTTTGTGGACTGTCCCACCAGGGAAAACACGACACTCCGGTCCTGCTATCTCCACTTCCACATGTGGATAACCTTTTTTTGAGGGTTCTACAACTGAAATGGCCTATAAGCAGAGATTCTTCAAACTTTAGAGTAATCCCAATAAACCTGTGTGCTACGAACAAATGGACTAGACTCAGTCTCTAATTTCAATTATTAAACTTCTGATACTGTGATGCCTACATAGACCAGTGAGCAGTGCGGACCAAAATGTCATTGGGGTCATCGGGTGAAGGAAGAACAAGACACACTCATCCAAAGAGCCCAAGCGACAACTAAAGCTAAACTCAGCTAAAGGCCTGGTGTAAATATCAAATAGTGCTAGTGTCAATAAGAAGAACAAACATACTAAACTCATCTAAAATGGACACCTGCTTTCAGAACAGGCCTTTGCAGACCAGTCCTTCCAATTAAATCCACTTCCTCTTCCTGGAGCTCTTCCTTCCCAGTGGTCTTTCTATCAGAAGTGCTCCCCCTGCTGGACACCTAGCTACTACACTCACTGACCTTCCCCTCACTATTTTCCCTCACACTCTGTCCCCTTCAACTCACCTCCCTCCACAATTAGACGACAGACCTCTTCTAAATTGTTTCTGCCACCAGACAACTCTAAACTTTTCTTCCTTGCTGCTCTGCTTCTGCCACTAAATTCACATATCTACAATTTTGCCTTTCATGTGACTCTCTACCAAACTCTGTGAATTGACTAGACTTAATCCGACTTGCGTGACTGACTTCTTAAACGGAACCAAATAATGAAACCCCCAGGCCCTTCTTCTACAACACACCTCTTTCTCCCCCGATGCATCTCAATGCCTCTTACTGATGTGGATCTCTGCCAGTCACAAGGACAAAGAACCTTTTCCCCTCTATCCGACCTCTTTTATATACTTTGTCCAGCTCTAGCCCAAGATAATAGGTTCCCAACTCAAACTAATGGACACCACATGTACCCTACCCACACTACACCTTTCTACCCTGCTCTTGCTCACCTCTGGGGTATTCTCCTTAGATTAGTTGTAGATTATGTTGGTTGTAGGCCTTGCTATTGCTGCCATGGGTTGCTAAACCATTGCTAAACTCCTGTTAGCTGCTGCATTCGCTGCAGCCACTAGCTAGCACTGACCAAAAAGTAAAAACCTCGGTTATTTCTGGGAAACTTACCTCTGCCAGTTGTGCCTTGTTGAGACCAGGCCTGGTCTGCAATTTGTAGTGTCGCTTGTAGCGTCTCAGTGTGTTGACCTGCAGCTGGAAAAGGTCCACCTGAAGCCACCAACAAGAGCCGCGATTTAGGGGGTCGCTCAGAATACAGATCTATAATCTACAGGTCTACAATTACACTGACCTGAGCATGACTGAAAGCCTGAGGCAAAGCTCTCACATGCCAAGAATAAATACATTGATAAATAGAATGAAATAAATGTTCAGACTAAAGTAATGGGTGACAAAGAACAAGAAAATGACTAAACCGGTAGCTGATGTGGAGCAGAGGTTCTCTGTCTAGCTACTGTGGTTCAGTCATGTCTTTGGTGTTTGCTGACTTGTTCTCGTTTTACCTCAGGCACCTCCACATCGTGATCTGGTGATTCTCCCCCATCGTCGCTGGTCTTTCTCTTTCTCTTATTGCGAACACTCTGGATGAAATTCTTGTGAAAGTCGCAGATGTAGAGATGCCGCACCTGCAGAGGAAAAAAGGAGACGTTAAGAGGGGAAGTTGGACTGGAGGAAAATCCCTGTAGCCTTTTTCTCACAGGATAGTCTGAGGATCAACGTTGACTAATGGTCCGAACTCATTATTACTTCAAATCTAACAGAAAACTAACACATTTGTAGAAAATTATCTTAACAGAAGCTACAGTAAAGGAACTTCAGGACCTGTTTGGGGTCCTGAAGTTACACAACACGAAATGTGATCACATTAAGAACACAATATGCAAACTCTTCTACTGTGGTAAATCAAGCAGAGATTTGTCTGACTGACAATACAATACTGAAACAACGGGACAGTTGATGGTGTTGCCTCTACAGAAATGCTGTATACTCTTTATTTTATTGTATTTACAAAAACAACTGATAATATCTAGATTTAGTGTAAAAGTGCAAGTCCAAAAACTGGAATCACCTCAATAACTAGACATAAAAAATAAAAAATCGACATATTGATCAGTATTTAATTCTTAAGAAAAGGGTCCATTTCTTGGATTCTGACTAGCTTTGACCTACTGCGCATGTGCAGTCGCGGTCACACTGACATTAAGCAACAATGTAAACTTTTCCGGCAACTGATACAGAAAAAACAATGGATTCAAGACGGAAAGCTGAGAGTTAATGTGGATTTTATTTTTAAATCGTTATTCATATGCAGCCACTAGGTTATCTGAAGTTAGCTTGACTTTTTCCTATACTTCCATCACACTTGTTTCGATCAACTTCTACTCGTTAAAGTCGAATAAGCTTCCAGCGGATGAATCTGACAAGGTTATATCTGACTGTAAACGTCCTGTAAACAAGGTTTTTGGCGTTCAACAATAAAATAAGGATGCCTTACGCTCTTGTCAATGTCCAGTTTGAGTTTCTTCTGCGATATGCTCTTCTGGATCCGCTTGCTGAACGAGGCGTTTCCAGCCGAGCGGCCGCAGCGTTCTCCGTCCTCTATCAGGCAGCAGCTCTGGCCGTAGAACGGCGGGGCCGGCGGCCCGTCGTGGCTGTCCTCCTCTGTGCTGAAGCCATTCATCGTGCGGCACCGCGACGGCCTTCGAGCGGCTCCACAAACAATAACAAGTTGCTTAAACCGAGCGAGGTGCCCAGCGTCGAGTCCAAACGTCGAGCCCGACACCGTTAGCTAGTTAGCTAGCTAGCTAACTCCGCTAAATAGCCAGTTTTTGGGGAGTTAGCAGACCTCGCAATGCGTAATTGACGGCCGGCTAATTCGAAGCGAGTTGTCTCCAAGTGGCGCATTCATACAAACCTCTGTCAGATTAGCATCACAGAGAAATTCGCAGATACCGCTGGTTAGCCGTAGCGCTAGCTCCGCAGCAATGTGTTGGAGATGACGGCGAAATTCCTGCGGTGAGATCAACGCGGTTTGTCCCACCGGTTGCTTTTTCTTTGTGAGCCACGGCAACCTCGATCTGTCTAAAACAGCAACAGTCCCAAGAACACTGGATTTCAATTTGAGAGAATTCGGCGTCGTACTTCCACAATCACAGTTGTCTTTCGGAACAGCACTTACAATGGAACACACTGTGTCGGTGTGGCGGAAGTTTCCGTCCCGGCCGGTGATTGGTCACTTTCACGCGGAGGCGGGGTCTCTTTTCGCGATCTACGACCCCATTGGAGGGGATAAACTTCAGTCGGCAGTTTGTTTCTTCCTATTTCCCTCGGCGTCGATTGTTTTTTTTCCATCACGAATTGAAGTTAAAGATGGCGTTGTCAGATCAAAATGGCTTGTACATCTCAGCAACGCATTTTCAACTCTGTTGCCCCTTTTTAACGTAAAGTTAGAAAGCACACAGGGCTGGTGTGATTAGTTTTATAAGTCACAACGAGGGAAACCCACAGTATGGAGGTCCTTCCCAATAGTCAGACTTTGGACCTCACTGACAGGAAAAATGCCATTCTGTAAACAATTTCTCACTATGTCCTACAGTTTGCCACCAACTCAACTATTTCTATGAGTTTATGCATGATGCACAATCACTTTAGAGAACTTCTTAATGTCCTTTCATTCTGGGTCGAAACAGTGTTTTACATTTAAACGGATTTAACGCTCCACAGTGTAGGTCCACATTCCAACGCAGGACGGAGACAAAAACACTCAAATTAGTATCAGTCCGGGAGGTGTTGTAGGAAATTCTGTCCCCCCAGGTGTCGGGAGCGCGCACGGACGCGGATTCCACACTTCAGACTTTCTGATCAATATGTCTTTTAAAGACAAAGTAATAATAAGTTATCATTCTAAGGTTGATGTTTTATCTTTGAACATATATTTCCAGCTAAAAAACAACCTTAAACATGTTTTGTTTGTCACACAGTTCTGAATTTTTGTTATTTATGCGCTAAAAGAACCACATTCTTTGCGTCGTGTTTATTGATTTATTTGATTATTGATTTAAAATGCTGTGAAAATGAATATTCCATTAAAGGCCCAGTGTTTTCCACATTACCGTGGGTGCTGTGTGAGCTCCTGGTACCAAAATTCCACCCAAATACTGTCGGCGTTCGTTTTTCCACAATTTAGGTTGTATCTGAAATATTCCACCTTTGATTTTAAAAAGAAGCACATTTATGGGGTTATGATTGTATTTTTTAACCTTGTCCTGCTCAGCTTAATGGCAGCAGAGCTGGAATCTGATCACTGTTCCATGCTGAACACATCTGCTTTACCAAGAAAGGATTAATGGCTTAATGGGCGAAAAGCCCCTCTTGATTATCCAACGCTACTTTAATTATTTATTTTTGTTGCAAAACTGTACATGTGTCCAATAACGCTGAAGCTGACATAGGGACAGGGAAGAAAGTAGAGCAAAGAGAAACAAAGTAACCCCAAAAGGAGAAAGATCCTTCAGACAGAGAGAAAAATAAAAAAGAAAGACAACAAAAACACACAACCAGCTGATGTGTAAAAAAACAACAAAAAAACATCCTGTGGTTCATTGTGGGAAATCCAGACAGAGAACACAGGGGGGACAAACAATCAAACAAAAAAAACATGCAATAAACACCATAGGAAGCAACAACACTGACAACAAGGACATAAATAATCTCAGAATTGTGGGATTCTAGATCTTAACAGTTCTAGTCTGGAATGTGCTTTTTGGTGCAAAGCAGAATAATAAACCGTCTCAAACGGAGAAGAACCAGCTCTGCTTTGACAGAAAAGATTTGCACCCCTACAGACCTCTGGATCTCCATCTGATGGCCTGCATAAAGTGTCTTCACACAGCCAAGGTAACCTGGAAAGACCACCTCGGGTGTTAAAGGCTGAGAGGGAAGCTAACAACTGGAGCTGAGACTCTGATTGCTGGTGCTGCTGGTGGGAAAGACGTAAGATAATACAGAACTTTCCAAAGGACCCAGTCCTAATCCTAACCCGTACCTCTATCCCCCTACATCTCCTTCTGTAGTCCCTCTACCTCTATCTCTATCTCACCACTGACTCTGATCAGTGTTTCTCCTCTATGTAGCTTATTGTCATAGTGATGAGAAATGGAATATTGTGTCTACTCTGTACGTCTTTAGATAAATGCATCTGCCAAATGCATAAACATAAACACATAAACCCAGTAGCAGATGTGGGAGACGACATTGTGCAAATTCTGGCTGCACATAAAATCATCAGTATTTCTAGTAGTGTAGAGTAAATGTAAGTAGTATGTACCTATACTTAATCTGTATTTTTTGTTTTAGTTTTTTGGCATTTTGGAATGCATTTTGTTCTCTGTGTACCACTTTTTTGCCCTGTAAGCTGCTGGTAACTTTAATTTCCTGAGGGAGTCTTACCAAGGGATCAATAAATTACAAGTCTAAGTCTAAGTCCAAGTCTATCAAGACCCTTGTTCTACTCCTGGGATCTATAACGATGTCGTGAAACAGCAGCCTGGGGTGCAGCAAGACTTTAGGAAGTGGTTTTATCCAGTCAATAGATGCTGAGGCGTGTAAGAGGAGCCCTCCACCACCAGTGCAGGGAGATGAGAGATGCAGCTAAAAAGCCTTTCAGGTGTGTGTGCCACAAACTCCGTAAGGTATCATTGACTTTTTTCATTTCTTCTGGGACCGCAGACATTATTACAAGGCAGATGGTCGCTGCCTCCACGGATCGGGAGTAATTCTGTTTGCTGTTTATCCTTTCTGTGTTTGGAGTTGCAATGCTGCTCCGCTGATGAAAGACCCGAGACCCCGGTGTCCAAAACCCCCTCAAAAGCAGAGAAACCATCACCTCTGAAAACAGCCGGCTCAGTGATTGGCCAGTTCAAACTGACCAGTGTGGGTTCCAAGCGGAGAACCCGTGGCTCTTTCCAGGAAAAGCCGGTCCTGATGTGGAAAAAGCTTCCTCCATCCCCATTTAAACACATACCAGACAAAGATTAGTCCACCTTCAAAACCCAAAATATTCCCTACATGATTTATTATTCATGTTCACTTCCCATCAGCCCAAGCCAGCCCATAATACCAACACACTGAAACTAGCTTTACTAGATGTTAGATCTTCAGCAGGAAAAACCTGTTTGATTAACTATTTTATTTCATCTGGAAGCTTTGATTTGATGTTTTTAACCTAACCCGACAAAAAACATGGCGGAGGCTAGTCTACCTCCCTTTAATTTACCATCTAAAACAGGTAAAAACCAGAAGGGTGGGGGGAGCTTGTGCCATATTAAGGGACAATGCAATACACTCACACAAACTTTAATTAGTTTTTTTCATCTTTTGAGTATGTGTCATTCAAGGAGAGAAAACAGTCTTCCATTCTTCATATAAACATCTACTTAACTGTTTCATTGATGATTTTACTGACTTACATTCAGTTGTGTGCACTGATGTAGACGGTTTGGTCAGAACGGGGGATCTGAATGTGGATTGTGAAAATGTGTTGTACAGAACTCACTGCTGTCCTTGAGATGTTTGGTCTAACTCACCCACACAGCAGCGGACATTCTGAATGTGCTCATTTCAAAAGGTTTGGTTATTTCAAATGTGTTGTTAATGTTGCTTTGTGGGATCATTTTGGTGTTTTCTTGGACCTGTCTGCTACACCCACACTAGTAGTTAATCACGGTTTATGGAGATCATCAGGTTTGAAGGTGTTCTGTGCTCTAATGTTGATGGTCTGTTGAAATCTTACACAGAAAGTGTTTGAAAGGTCTGGATGCCATTGCTCCTGTCGAGGTTAGACAGTTAAAAACAGACTAAAGGCACCATGGAGAAAAGAAGACTCGGTATTGGGAAATAAAAGAGGGAGTACTGGAGAGCTGAATGGAAATGGCTCAGGTCAAAGCTCCAGGTTCATTTTGAGATCTACAGAGAAAAGTTGTGTGTGATTAACCAGACTTCGCATAGAAGAATAGAGCGTTATTTTTTCTGAAATCATCAAAAACGGCAGAAACAAATCTCTTGTGTCCTGTTAGCTTTAGTGAGCAGACTAACACACCCACCAGTCTCACTGCCCTCAGGGCTCATTTCTACATTTAAATGTCAGTTTTTGGAATTAAAAATGCATTTTAAAGAATTTCTAATGAGCATAAAACAGTTGAGAGATTAAAAAATGTAACATTTTTGCATTTGATACCTCAGAATTAGTTGAATTGAATTCGAAATCAAAGACATTCATGTCATTGGAGGCTTTCTGTATGGAAACAAGGCTGGTTCAAAATATCCTGAATGTTAGCAAATATATAAGAGTGACCAATAAGAAAAGCCACAGCAGGCGTCCTTTTGAATATGAGTATCATTCTGATTTATAAATGGAGTGTCTGGGTCAAATGTAGCCGGAGGATAAGGATTACTTATTCATGATACGACTGATCGGGTCTAAAGACAGATGATATTGAACTGTAGAGAATGAATGGCTTCCATTTGACCAATTTACATGCAGTAATACAATAATGACATTTTCTTTCTTTATTTTATTCTTTTATTTGTAAAAGTCAGCATGTTCAAGTCAAAGACATACCCCACATTTGTCAGATGACTCCGGGATAGGCTTCAGATCCCAGGATCCTGAATTTGACTACACCTTTATAGAAAACGGATGGAGGATGTTACTATTGTCCACCATGTTGGTTGGCATTCATCACATTTTTTTTTTCTTTAATATAAACCACAGACAGATTTTTCCTCAAAATATAGAAACCTTTATATTTTACATGTCCAGAAAAAATATTCTACATTTCCAGTTGAATTATATAGTTTGTTAAATACCTAAAAACATTTCTAGCTTTGATATCAGTAGAAAAAAATAGTGGACATTTTGTTCTGATACAAAAACGGCCCTCTCTCATACATTAAGCTTCACACACAGACCACATTATGTAAGGGGCTGACGCACGCTTCTGACATGATAAGCCTACGGTTTAGGATTGTTCAACCACAGACTTTTAAAAGTTTCATGTTGCTGTGATGAATTTTGTCTGAACGCATCATTATAGATTCATTTTGTACGACTTTTTATATTACAGTAAATCCTATATGGCATCATATGTATCATCTGTTATTTTGAATTAATGACTAAATATTTGTTTAGTTGAATTGTATTTTTACATTGTCACACAGGCATTAGTCATGATTTATATACCTGTAAAACAATTAACGCAACACAAAGAAGGAATAATTAAAATGCAAACTTTCACCATAAATATTGAAACCAAACAAAGTGACAGCTTCATGTAAAGAAAACTACAAATGCAATGGACGAGTACAACGCAACAAATACAGGCAATAAAACAAAAAATGAACAAAACAAAGGACAAAATTCAGAAGCTTACGATACCGCAAAAAGTAAAGCAGAAAGTAAATTTCATGTCAGCCTAAAATAGCTGCTTAGGAGGAAGAATGGATACAGTAGTTGCACAAAGGTCCACAACAATAAGATCATTATGTTTATCATCCGCCTGAAAGATTAGTTCAACATAATTGTCATCATTACCTACTTTTACTGGTGACTGACTGAAATTATGGAGGAAGATATATATTAAAAAAGCCAAGTTAGTTAACTGTGAATTAAATATGCAAGTATTTGGATTTTTGAAGTGCTACACAACATTGTTTTAGCTCAAAATGTTAAACTCTGTCCATTCTGGGATGTACCAACATCTAAGGAAAATATCTGACTCTAGCTGTTCAGATTGTTTCACTGTTTGGACCAAGGGACTCAGCTGCACTGTGGATTTACCAAAGTTTGTTTACTGGGTATTTAACAAGGCATTTAAACGGTTACAATAGGAATGGTTTAGTTATATATAAGCCAGTTTCATATGTTGCGAGTACGATATTAACTAAAAAAAACAAACACAAAAAACACTGGCTACACCTTTGAAAAATATAACTAAGATGCAAAAAGACTCCAAATTGCATCCTCTCAAACACCACATTGTCTCCAAGTTCACTACCTGAGAATTCCCTCTTGTAAACAAATACTTCTGTAATATTGCATTTAAAATTCAGGGCTCCAGAAGTACACACGGCAACAAAAAGAAACGCAGCTGGGCTCAAAGGAATAAAGGATGTCTGTTCAATTCCAAACAACCTTCCTGCTCATTTTCTGTTTTTCTAGCAGTGAGCTTTGCCGGCCGTGCACTCAACAATCTGATATGTCTTCAAAGGAATAGAAAAACAATAAAAATAAAAATAAAAAAGGCTCCATGACTGACAAAAAGTGAGTGGAAACTAAATAGCTTCGGTTCTGATGCATAGTAGAAGTTGCAGAACCATTAAACAGAAAAGTCGGTTTCAGATTTTTCCGACGTAGTTCCGTCAGTGGAACATCGTTAATGGTTCCTAGAACAGAAATACCATGACCACGTGCACATGAATGCTCTTGGGTAACATAAGAGCAATATATTCAACTGAGAACAGGAATGAGAGTGGTGGCGGCGTAGCCTTGAGGTGGGAGTGCGACTATGAGGCCGCAGGAGTGCTAACGTGTTGGAAGGATAACATTTTTTATATGAAGAGAAGGTTGCACACTGCTGCAGAAGCATGACAAATGAGATCTATGAAAGGAATGAAATAACAAACTATAACAAAATAGTAAAAAAAACATTTAAAAAAACCACTAACCCTATTTCCTCACTATTAAAATCCATTGCAAGATTTTAATAACACATTCTCAAATCCCAAAATGATCCATACCAGCAGATAACAGAGATCTATCAAGACATTAAAGAAGACAAACGTATCACAGAAGAGCAGCCAGGGGCACACCGTACAGGCCGTTAACACAGTGGGCTTGACCACGTGTCAAACTGAGGGGAGAATAGTCTCTGGATTCAGGGTTCGAACAGGCCACATGCCTGCTGAGGTTTAGTCGATGGCGCTAACAAAGCTACCGCTACAGCTACACAGTAGTCTGAATCAACAGTCCACTCCAAAAACTTCACATACAATCTGACTGTAAGTCCACTGTCTTGGCAAGTAACCAGCAGATAAGGAAGTAAAACACACCAAAAAAAAAAGAATTAAATGAATACGTTTTTGTTGTTATTGGAAGACAAAACTCAGGATTTTTTTTTCCGACAACACAAAACAAATAAAGAAAAAGGAGTTTTGTAAGAGGTGAAGTGACAATTTAAAGACATTTTCGGATTGATCCTTAATAAATTGTTTGCCTTTGAGTAACTAAGTTTGAAACTGAATTATCTGAAGTAATTCCCATGTGTTTAAACTTTTACGGTAGACCTAAATGAAAGTTGTCGAGTTGCTCCTCTCAAGAACTTGATGGTTTGGTGGCATAATGGTAAGAAACCATTTAATTTAGCTTAAATAAAAAGGGTTTTCCAGTAAATTCTGGTCAGTAACTTGACTGACAAGTGACTTCCTCATAATCTGAATGAGCTATTTCAACTTTTGGTGGTTCAAGGTGGATAATGATAAAATTATTTCTGTCTGAGCTAATTGTAGTCTGGATAGAATTTTTGATGGCGATAGTTTGGCTGAAAGAGATGCAGGTGTTAGTGTGTTAGGACTGCACAATATGTGCTTCACTTCACACATTGTGATGCACATTAGCAGCCAACTCAAATAAGCAAAAACATCAGCCTGTAGTGCACGTTCTCTCCATGCTGCAGACCACGCTGTGATCCCTGGGGCAGAAAAATCAAGAGGAATTTGATCTGAAATATGTACTCCAATTACATATTCTTGTTTTTGATATTGAAATGTGCGTACAATGAGTTTGTTATTATTTTGCATTGCATGCAAAAAATCCTTATAACAATGTCATACATATTGTGGAGAATGAAAATATTGTAGTATTGTCAGTTTTTATCATGCAGCCCCGATTATGATCCATACAGTCATTCATTTTTTAGTATTATATCTTTGTGATGCATGTCTTCAAAGCTTTCCCTCCGACTTCAGAAGGATGGCCAACATGAGAAAAAAACAAAAAACAATGCAAAGAAAAAAGAAAACGGCATGATTGATGTTTGTAAGAAAATAGAACTTTTCCATTTGATTTCACTGTGATTGTAACTGGGTCTGTTCAGCAAACCGGCACAAATTTTTAAAACTTTTACTTCCCGAAAAGTCTGATTACGGACGACAAGGACAGACGACAATATCCCAATTGCAAAAGGAAATAAACATGGTAAAACACAGCTACTCGCTTTCATAACCGGTGGCTATGAAACAACTCAGCATGATATCATAATTACACGACAGAAAAGGTCCTTCATGACTACATCTAACCTGAACTCATTCAGGGCTCAACCACAGGCTGGATAAGGAGAAAAGGGCTCGTCAAAGCCAGCGTTGCATTCAGTGTCCTACTCCACAGGTCAGGTCAGGTCTGACCTCACTTTACAAGGCACTTAGATTTCTTCTAAACGTATCATTCTTTAGGTGCTTTATGCGTTTTAACCTAAAAATGGGTTTTAATCCTAAAGCTACCTCGAAAAGCTCGTCCAGTCTGCACAATTCCTCTCTCCTGCTCGTGGCATATGCCAACCAAATGATTGGGAGGCTGGCCAGCCGGGCAGAGGCCTGCTGTGAAGCAGCTGGTGCGTCGGTCAGCCAGGCGGGCTCCTGTGTGTGTGCTGCCGGGAATTTAAACTAATCGCTTGGCCAACTACTCTGAGGTTACTCTGGTGACTGTGAAGCCGTAGAGGGCACGGGGAGACCGGGGCGCTCTGATGCTGCAGTCAGACTCAGATCCAAATATTTCCACTTTTTCCATTCCTAAAGCTGGTTGTTTTACAGCTCCGCAAAGAAAATATGTGCCTTAAAGTTCATATTTAAGTATGTGAGATACAAAGAAGCCTCTTGAATTTGCAAATGTGCATCAACCAGCTCCACGCAGACTTGAAACCTGGTCTGACTGAAGCATAAGAGCCAGCAGGAGTCAGATAGATTTAAAACCAGGTCTGACTGAAGCATAAGAGCCATCAGGAGTCAGATAGATTTAAAACCTGGTCTGACTCTATTATAAAAGCCATCAGGAGTCAGATAGCATCAGTCAGCAGATTGCATTCATTCCGGTTTAAGACAGCACTCGCCTTTGACTAATGCGAGATGAATGCGGCACAGTGAGAAATCTGAGAATGAATTATCTATAAATATAATCAGAATAAAATTAGGTATATTTGTGCAGAAGGTGGAAGTCTCTTTCGCTCCCTTTGTACACTTGTGCCAGCTTTATTTCTGGAAGCTATACCCTAAAATATATGGGTCAGAACTAAGAGCACATTTGGGTTTGAAAGGAGAAAACACAACAAAAAAAATCACTGGGTGGTTTTCAGCGTGCCTTTTCCCGGCTTAACCGGGAGTCGAGACGACTTTGACTCAGCAAATGAGCCCCCACCCCACCCGTCCAGGAGGCTGTCAGAGGCTGTCAAAACAAAAAAAACTTGAATTCGACAGAGGGAGAATGGAAAGGGCATGCAAAGGCGAGTAATGCAGGTACAGGGATAAAGACGCATGAAGGAGAGGTGAAGGCAAAGGAGATGGAAGGCAAAGTGGAAATAGAAAGTTAAGGCTAAAAGACACATGAAAGGAATGAGAACGAACGTTATATAATCACACAGAAGCAAATGCAGAAAGGAAGACAGACCCACTGCACCAGCACCACTATGACTTAACACACGAATCTTAAACAAAGTCCTTTCCAAACTCAAACCCATTAGTCACAGTTTAGCTCCCTCTTTCCGCACATATATTAAATCCCGTCCTGCTCGGCACACAAAAGGAAACAGCCGTCATCTCAGAGGATGAGCAGGGAACACCTCCTTTAGCTGCAGCTGGATGGCTGCACAGATCCTTTGGACTCTGCGGGGCCTCAGTCGGTCCCGCGGTTAAAGTGCTCCAGCACGGTGGCGTTAGTCCTCTCAAACTGCCACCGCTGGCTGGGGGAGGACGGGTCGCACGTGTTCATGAAAAGCCGCCGCTCTTTTGGGTTAGTGTCGATGCAGCTGTTGCTGACGGGATGATAGAGACTTTTGTCCTGGAAGATGAGAGGAAATAGGTGGATCAAAAGGTAGAAATCATACTTTGATAGTTTACATTGTTTACTTGATTTAACTTGAATAAATCATCATCCTTCTTCTGTGCAGAGGAGAGTTGGGAGGTCTCTATTTGAGAAAAACTCACTTTGAACCACAGCCAACATTATCATGCTTTTTTGCATCATTCAAGAGCATGTTTGTTTTTTTGTAGAGGAAATGCTTCCCCTGAATTTATTTAAAGTGCACAGGTGACATTTCATATTCAAATTAAAGTGAGATAAAACACAAATGTGGCTCCTGCCTGATAGGTTGAGCACCTTTCAACAACCTATTGAGGACCTATAATATCCATCTGATTGAGAATGGAATTCATAGAAATGTGCAAAGGTTTGCCAAGCAATAAAGCTGCCTTGAAGGGATTTATTTCTGAAATTGATAAGTGTGCAGCTTAGTTTAAAGAAACAGAGATAAAAAAGAGAGGTTGAAACAGGTGCTGACACCGAGCTGGCATACCTTTCTATAGCGCCACAGCTGGTTGCCCCTCATGCCGTGACAGTCATACAGGGTTATCTGGCTGTTATGGGAAATGGCGTCGAAACAGACTTTTTTAGTGTGCATGGGGTCCCCCACCCGGATGTCTTCTCTCCAGCCAAATGTGAACACCTGGGGGGAAAAAGAGTTGCACTTAGGGAATCACATGACATCACATCTTCAAACAGGTTTCCACGGGCTGCATAGCAGTGTGCTCTATATCCCAGCCGAGGCCAGTCTGTGTGGAGTTAGCATGTCCTGAACAACATTTACTCTGGGTTCTTCCCACCATCGGGTTCACGGGAACTCAGGTTCAACGGGATGCAGTTCTGCATGTCTGACTTTGGGTCTGATGGACACTTGTCCAGTGACAGCTGGGGTAGGTGTCACGGCTATGATTAGCCACTTAGCACAGCAGGGGTACGGCAGAGGAAGAGTTTACAGGGGTTGCAGACTACTGTGTGGTAATCCATGCAATGCAGAGCAGACTTCCACTCAAATTTTCAAGTTTTAAAATGAAAGAATAAAATTGGCAGTGAAAACCTGTCAGAGAAAAGGGTTCAGTTTCCAGGGGAAGCGGGTAAAAATGGACCAGAGCTGCTGAGGAAGCAGAGAGATTATGCAGAAGCTAAAGCAGCTCTAAAGGGAAAAAACAAACCCCCTTTCCAGCCAGACTGAGGGTCTTTTACAAGGAAGGCAGGGTGACCTACAACTGGGCGGATAAATCCAGTAAAGACCCTGAAAGACCCACCTTCCCTTTCAGATCCGATCAACCAGCTGTCCTGGAGATCGAGCGGAAACCAGAAAACGATGCATGGCTTCGCAGAATAACTCCAAAGATTGTTGTGTCAGGACAAAAAATATGTACTGAATACATAAGGAAGAATTGAGCTGACATATGAACATCCCCACTTGACTTGAAATTGACATCTTTAGAAGAATACACAGGTATTCCCTGCTGGTCTGTGTGGGTTATTTCATTCATAGTAGGAAAACAATGACACGGGCATAAGGGATGAGGTTTTACAGTCAGAACATCTGGCACATAACTGACCTGTCCAACAGCGTAAAGAGTGAAGAGGGCCATTATCAGATCCAGAACATGAAAAACTTATAAGAAGGGTATTTAATGAAGATTCCTCGTCATATAGACATGGCTCAAAGATTGGGGTGGTTTTTGGTGAGCCTTTTGATCAAGTCATTGTGGACTGGCTGCTATGTGCACTTCGACACGTTTCCCAGAAGCCGTTGCACTCAGAAGAATAACTGTTCCTCTGGTGATCAAAACATTGACAAAGTTCTTCAACACTTTTGGTCGACCAAAAGTGGTCCAGATAGATCAGGAAACAAGTTGCTGTCTTAACCTTTCGAGCACCTTTCAAGCAGGTCATGCAGACTCTTGGGATTAAACATGTTGGGTCAAGTGCTTACCACCCTGAGTCACAAGGAGCTCTAGAGAGCTTTAAGGCAATGTTGCAGAAATCGTGAGGGATGCTGGAAAGGATTGGGATGCAGGCGTGCCCCTGATGGTGTTTGCTATCTGTGAAGCTAAGCACGAATCGCTTGGGTTCAGCCCAACTGACCCCGTGTTTGGTCAATCCGTTCGAGGACCTTTAAAGCTGCTTAAAAAACAGTTCATGTCAAACGACCATAATGCTAATTTTCATAGGTACTGTTTTCTACATATCTCCCTTACTTGACGTGTGAACAGTGATTAGCTATTGAAGAGCTTCTAAATACTCATCCAAAACTCTTTTTCAAAAGCCTTTCGCTAATTACAGTGAGGTTGTGAAGGCAGCAAAAAATCCTGTCCTTTCAAACACTGTAATGGCCAATCAAACACATAAGCTGGTTACTTCAAGTATAAATCTTGGAGCATGTCACTGGAGGAAGAACTGTGAAGACTCAGTGGGACACAAAAACAACCAGCGATTTGATGTGACAATAAGGCAAAGATGAAAACAAAAATAGATTTAAGTAACTTTTGAATTAGTCCAAAAAGCTTGTATTTGCATTATTAATTCTGGTGGTTTGTGTTGCTCACCTGTCCATGACTCCAGCTTACGTCTCCCCGATTCTTCACACAGCTCTCCAGGCGGACGGGGCTGCCAGAGACAAAGTGTTTGGTCTCCATACACATACTGCTGCCCACGTTGCGTATCTGCAGCACAAAAACAAACGGACGACCCAGAACGTATAGGTGTTAAGAAACAGAAAATCTTCTCAGCTACGAGACCAAACAGTGTCTAATGGGGATCCAAATCTTGTTTGTAGAATCACAAAGGATAATATGAACCAAACTGTAAAGGGCAGTGTAGTCAGAGGCCCACTGTTAGCTTGGTTTGTTTGAAAAATAGCATGATTTCTGTAGCAACAATAAAATCACGTCTTCAGTCAGACTGTTACAGCTAAAATGTCAACTTATTTTGAAAACCATTACAAGTTGTTCTAATCCGTCTTCCATAGAGAAACGACAACACTTTACATGAGATAATATGACAGAGAGAAATAATGGTGAGTTTAAAAAGAAGCTGGAAGAAAGTGATTTCCAATAGAAAAACAGGATCCTGGTATCTCATTGACTTTTTCCATCTGATAATTACAGCTTTAATTTGAAACAAAGACGGGTTCCCGTACCTCTCCCCAGGCAGCGGCGGGAGGCTCCACGGGGGGGTAGTGCTTGGGCAGATCCCAGGCCACCTCCTTCATGTACCACCTGAAGTTCTTACAGTTCAGATTGCTCCGCAGCTCCTTCTGCTGAGTCATGTCTCCAGCGGAGAGGTGGCGGTACTCGGGCCGGCGCTGGTAGATGTACTCCGCATACTCGTCCATCCACACCTCTGCCACGCGCTTTAAATTCTGAAAGCACAATGGGATCATGTTTTACCTGCCTCATCCTTAAGCACATCTCAAATATTTACGTGACAGGTATTTTTTAAAGAAAAACTGGAATTTGATTGAATTCATTTAGTGTCAAGTACCAAAAATTACCTAAAGCCACTTTAAAGATTTCAGTCTTTAAGTTTCTTGAGGATCCACCTTAAGGTGAGGGAATCTGCTGAGCTAGGCAACAATTCTTTCTTTTTTCCCTAAGTAAATCCAGTCATATTTAACAGTCATCACTTACATTTTTATATTTCTTATCATTTTCCATGTAATTCTTACAATGATTAGGAATTATGTGAATACGTAAATATCAGCGATTGATATCACCAAACGATCACAAATCTCTGGCTGTTAGCTGCATTTCTAGGCATCGCAGCTTCACCAAAACACAGGAAAACACCATCATAAAAGCATGGCTCCTTTCATGGTGTCTTGACTGATACGAAAAGACAGGATGATCATAGCCTCCCAATCAGAAGGACCTGCATCATACCTCCCCAGGCAAGGGATAGCAAAATGAATACTTGTTTCTTTGTATAGGAAATATCCTACGCTTAATCATCTGCCCTTTCCACCATGGATTTACAAAGGCCAGTGATCTTGTTTTTCATGACCATATCATAACTGGATGTAAAATCTTCTTTTTTGATAACGTCTTGTGAAGAATTTGCTTAGGTGAGCAAAAACACCCAATAGCTCTAAGCCTAGGCTGCTGGGGGATCTGCACCTGTTTAACTATTTACTCTTTACTCTCTACGTACATGTTACAGTGTTTTTATCCATTAACTTATGTTTCGCATTCCTGGTTTCGATCCGATTTTGGTTTCTCCTGTAGTGAACCTAATACTCGACCAACCAAAAAGAAACATTCAAACTTATGCGGCCTCTTAAAGCCACTCTGTTAAATTCAGAAATCTCCAGAATTCCCAGAAATGTCAAACCAGCAGCAGATTCCTCAAGGGCTCCTTTTAGCTGAGCTTGTGAAAATATACACGTCTGATGGGAAATCTGCCCATGTTTAAGGGGAAAGCAAAGCTGATATACATCGCAGAAATACATCTCTTCCAGTCTTTTAGTGAGATATAGTTAAAAGATCTTTCACTATCTTCTAACCAGACAAAAAAAAGTATGATATTGTTGGAGAACAATTTGTTTGTACATTATAAAAATACATGGTAAATAATAGCTGTAAAATGTCAGCAAAATCAAAGTGATCCTTTTAAATGATGATTCGTTTATCATGGAAAGCTACAAGTGTGGGATAGAAATTATTTCGCCTGAAGTTAACATTCAGACTGGGCTTGTTTTCTCTTCAGGAAAAAGTCCCCATTGTGGTGAGTTCTGCATAAGCAAACACAAAGGTGCAGGGCTAATTTAAAGTCTCTATCAATTCAATGATTTTCTGGAGAAAATCATTGGTAGAGCAGTAAGGCCTGCTTCTTAAGGGTCAGTTTGATTTACATGTTAGATAAGGGAGGAAAACAGACTGGGTCTGGATTCTGCCTCCATATACCTGAATGGGAGGTTGCGTGAAAAAGAGCAGCTCTGATTTACTTTCAAAGGTAATTGTAATTTAAGATGGTGTCTGTTTTTTTGTTGTATTTTGTGTTGGAGTTCTACTGTTGCCAGGGAGTCAACTTACAGGAATGCTAACGGCTTTTTAAAAGAGTTAGCTTCATCATAATCCACATGATTACAATGAAGCTACAATTAATTAATTTAATCCAAATCAAAAGTTTTCCCTTTGGCTAACAACTAACAGCTTGACTAGTACGTTCAGTGAAATGAGGCAGTACAAAAAAGGAAATCAAAAATCCATTAAAACATTCAAAAATAACACAGAGATCAGAAATCTGGGCCGCTAGAGGTACAGCATGTAGCTTATGTGGAGTAAATTCTGTTGGCCAGCACTCAATGCCGTCACTCTACTGCGTAATTGGTCATACCGGGAAGACCGCAGCACAGGCCAAGGCGTTTGATCACATATTCAAGCAAGCCAGCCAGGGTCAGATGTCAGAGTGAGTCACATAATGAGCACCATGCAGCCACAGGTCAGTGGAACATTCCTCACTCAAAGATTAAATGTTAAATATGTTGTGAAATGGAGACTGTGTACAGAGATGTATGAAGAAATCTAGAGCTGGTAGGTGAAGAATACAGAGCTTCTTACCACTTGTTCAACTGACAATGATAAAGTATGTGGTGGTGGCCATCTACAGCTTTCTTTGTGGTTTATTCAAGAAATACAATTTGTACATGGTTGACATGGTTGACATGCCGATACAAGTTAATAGCTGAAATATTCAAAGGCAACTCATTGTCAGAAGCCACAAACTATTGATATTTTGTTTTGAAGGAATTACACCTTTTACTTAAAGATTTCAATTTTTTCTCCTGGCATGAAAGCACACGACACACTCAGGGTATTGATTATGAGATCTTTACAAGGGCAGAGGGTGAAAAGCAACACACCATGATGCTGGGCTGAATACTGTAATGTGAAATAATGAAGTCTGAGACTTACCCTGGCCAAGCTGACACCCCCTGGAACTTTGTAAGGGACATACTTCCTGTAGATGTGTCCCACTCGCGAGCAGGGGGTGTCCTCCATCCGACCCCCACACATCCAAACCTAAAATAACAGGAGTAGCAAAGAGATGGTGCCTGTCAAACATTGTAGCGTCATGTAGTTTTTATGGACCTGCTGACACCAAAATTACTCCTTAAAAAATAACAAAAAAAGGATGAAGGTTAAATTTACATTACATATGCCATTTAGCAGATGCTTTTATCCAAAGTGACTCACATGGATCATTAACAACAATTAACATCCAGTACATTTTAGAGAACTATTTACAAATACAGAATTCTAAAAATAAGGGTTTGCTAGAGGGAGAGCGCAGATCTTAAGGCTAGTTTGGTACAGCTCATGACATACAGCAGAAACAAAAAGCGGGATGCGTGAAAGGAGCATGAAATTAAAGGTAGTTAGTGGTCGGGTTGTTATGACAGGAGGTAAGTGATGGAGAACCAGATTTTGATCACATGATAACAACTCAGCCTTTAGGGACCATTCGATGAAATGTGTCATTAGTCCAAGCATAAATAAGAATACAATGACTTGGATTTTTCGTGGAATATATTATTATTTTGTGTTTTGAAACAGTAACATGTCGGGAAAAAGGTAAGTCTAATGCACACTAAGCAGGTAGAGGCTGTAATGTAGAGAAACTAAAATATCCAACAGCGTTACCTCCACAATTTAGGATAAATAACATACATATAAACATTTTTTATGTTGAGTGATTACACACAAAGATGAAAACCACTGACAGATAAAGTAAATAAAACATTTTGTCTTGTTTTAGTGCAATGCTTTGTTAGCACAGACTGCATAAAGAAAGCTTTGAATTTACCCGCTTACTAAATATTTCCAATGTGCAATCACACCACCATATGGTACCAGTACCCCCTAAAAGTACTCTCACAGAGTCAGGCTATTGATTATGTTAATCAGTAGTGGAGGTAAAAATGTGTCTTTATCTATTCTTTTCTTTAAAAAGTACCTTAAATGAGATTTCATACTGTTCTCCTCCCCAAATCTCCAGACCTGTGTCATATCCTCCCAGTTCCCAGAACCACTTCCTGTCAACAGCAAACAGTCCACCTGCCATCACTGGTGACCTACAAAAAGGAGACAATACACAGACACATATTACTTAAGACTAAATGATTTTCTTACAGAAGTGATAGCGACTGTCAAAGTGGGATCTCAAACCCTTTAATGTTATATGTATCATATTTGATACATGGATTTGTAAGAACTATCGCTTCATATATTCAGACCTTTGTTATAAAAAAGTGGAATATGCAATATCTTCTCATTTAGTTTCTATTAGAACTATGCATCAAATATTGATTACATTTACATTGAAATACATGAACTTGAATTATACATTTGTTTTGTTTTCCTTTAAATAATTTTTTTAATCTAAATTCAGGATTAAATTGAAGAGCTATCACATGTCAAGTGATTTCCACTATGGTCAACGGTCAAACCGGTGAAAAATATCAAAATACAAAGACAAAAATGCTTTATTGTCTCAGGCAACCATTTGGTTTCCATGTGTCCATTTGGAGTCCCCAAATGTCCTTTCTGGAGTTCTGCCTGACACTGCAATCTTTTTCAAGTTTGAAACTGGTGTTCACCGATAGTGTGCCATCAGCCCAAAACTGTCTTTTACCCCCTTAGATGAAAGCACAGATAGTTAGTTAACCTGAAAAAGGTTATAGTATTTTAGGTGGACCCAAAGCTTAGATATATACATAACATGGTTTCTGAGAGTTTCACATGAAACTCCAGAGTTCTCTTTGTGGAGAGACCTTATGCGTCCATGTAGCCAGAGCTGTTCAGAGGTTACCGTCATTTGAATTTTGGTCATGTCATTTTAAAAAAAATGTGGTCGGATGCGAAGGGATAAAGTAAGTGCAATCATATATTCAGGACAAATGTTCCTTCCAAATATAGCTGTATCAAAAATAATTGCACTTACTCAAAAGGTTCGCTGGGGTCATCCTTTTGCAGCTCTGAGGGGATTGGGATCCGCTTGTAGTACATTTCCCAGTCAAATGCCCCTCTCATGGCGTCCCCCGCCTGCGTTTCGTACCCAAAGGTGTCATGGTCGATGACATCGATCATGGGACACACAATAGTCTTCCTGTTCTGGGCAATTCGGTCTGAGACACATAAGGTTTGACATGTTGGTAGAAAGTTATTAACAGACTGTTTTATCTGTAGCCAGAGCTCCAACAGTGAAACATTTCCAAGTGTATGTGTCTGAACAACCTGTCCTTCTCACTGGATTTAGTATCTTCTTGAATATATCATTTCAAGGAGTTCAGCGATACAAAACAAACTCAAATTCGAGCCTCATCTAATGTTAAATAACCACAGAAGCTCGGTATGCACTAGTCGCTGCCCTGTAGAGACATGTACAATCCACCTGCTTAACTCTGGAGAAATTCCACAAGCTGGAAAAATTTCAGAGTAAACTATCGGTGCATTCATAATCCAACCAATTAGAGGGAGGTATGTGTCTGTTGGCACCTCAGGTAGCAAGAACCCTCTCCCTGCGGTGTTTATGAACTGTTGCTGGTACTCAAATTGAGAAAATGTCTCATGATCATATATCTTGTTTGTTTTTAAGAATATAGTCTTTCTAGTTGAGGTCGATAACCCAAATGGATGACAAATGCCCGCTGCATGTCTTCCATCATCTTTATTTAATACCAAGGTCTTGTTATACATCAGAGTCAATCCATCCAACATTTAGACCCAATATGTATTTGAATATCAAGAAAAATAAAATGAGTGCAAAGGCAGATATAGAAAGATGCTCTTCAAGGAAAGTGTAATAATATTACTTGTACCAAACTGCACTGACCATTAATGTTCTCCTATGTTTGGAGCAAAGGGCTTAAACCACCAAACTAAAGCTTTCAATGTTGAACACGCCTCCAGATTCGTCAGATTACTGTGATGCTCAGGACCTACCCAGCAACGGAGGCAGCCAGTTGACATTGGCTTCACAGTGAGAGTCCAGGAAAGTGATGACTTCTCCCTTAGCAGCAGTGGCTCCCAGCAAACGCGTCCTGATCAGACCCTCCCTCTTCTTAGTCCTCAGAATGCGAACCTTATCTAACCGGACCATGTACTCCTCTAAGGGCACTTTCAGATGCTCTGAAAAGAGAACAGGAGAAGCAGCTACGTTAAAATGGTGAGACTACCAGAGTATTCAAAGTGGAAACTGACAAACCTGGGAATTGTTTTAGAGAGCTGTCTACAACATGCATTGCCTTTACAAAGGTAGATCAGATCTAAAGATACACAAACCCTTTTGGCATCACCATTGAACAAGTTCTATACCTCTACCTTATGCTCTCAAAGCTTTATCTAAAAAAGACAACCAAAAAAATCATTCAAACCCTACACAGTCATATTATATCTTTGCGAGACAAAATAGTGAGGACCATGAATGCCGATTTCTTTTCCTGGTTGATCTAATTCATCAAGTACAGACGGTGTGAGAAAAGCAGGAATACTAGACTTTGGCAATTCCTTACAAACCTCAAGCCAAAGCTTGTGAACAGGTTCACAAAACAACAAAGAGTGCCAATGATCATGATGTTTGACTGGGTAAGACGTATCCTGAACATCCCTTGTCCTGAATAAGAATTCCTCTTCTGAAAATGAGTATTTTTCATACTAAAGGGGGTCATTTAAACTTCAAATATTAGCAGCAAATACCCCAAACGTCAGAGTTTCTGGGCATTATCTGTGTGCAGTATCACGGGTGTTTTTTCCGTGTACCTTTGTCACTGAAGTCGTCGACCAGGATGACCTCGGCGATGAGCGAGGGAGGAGAGCGGTTGAGCACGCTGTGAACGGTCCTCAGCAGAGACGACCAGCCCTCGTTGTGGAAGGGGATGATGATGCTGGTGTTGGGCAGCTTCTCTGCATATAGCTTCTTTTTACAGCTGCACAAACACACAAAACCAAAAAGCAAATGAGAGGGACGTTAAAGCAATGTCTTGCCAACTTGATCTTTACAGCTTGTCATTAAAGAAGAAAGTGTATCGTGTAATAATCTCATATTGAGAGCTGAACAGTGGTTCTGACACAATAAAATGTGGTTCCTGGCAATATTCATGTTGGAACACCAATTCATTACACTAAAAACAGGAAAGTAGATGAATATTAGGAGAAAATTGTGGAATAAGAGCTGCTGTAAAAGTGTGATATTAAGTGATTCTCACGAGGTTTCCTGTGCAATTGGTTTGTGCGAGAAGCATAGTCATATATAATTCTCTAATTTCTTTTTACTTTTTGGTATGAACATGAATACATGTCTTTATTAATATAAAAATCTGAAGTATATATCATTCTTCAAACCAATATCTTACCATTTTTAAACGGTAATTGAAACAATAATAAAGCATGATGGTAAAGGACGTCCAACTGATATGAGACTTTGAGGCTTAGAAATAGCTATTCACAGACCATTCTTTGACTGTTTCCCCTTCACATATGCTGTCTGTTTTCATGGTGCGGATGTACCACAAATCTCTCTCGATGTTAATTGCTTTAATCTGTACCGTTCTCCAAGCTAGCAATGTAACCATAACTACAGTGTGTGCAGCTGTTCATGAGTACAAACTCCTTTTTCATCTGTGGTGATATTTATGACTATTCACTGGAAAGAAGGATTGAGCAAAATCTGTCAGACTCTTAGCACATATGAAGTTTCTTTTACTAAATCAAAACTGTAACATGAGATGTTGAATTTATAATTCTTACAATTTCCCACTTCCTGCTACTGTATAGTGCAGACATTTTCTGCTTACTCCTGTTGTTTTGCCAATTTATCATTCTAAATCATTCTACATTTAATTTCTTAAGATCGATATCATCATTTTTATTCTTTTCACAATGAATCTATCAAGCTAGTACTTAAATATATTTCTGTGAAAACTGTTGGACATATAAACAAAAAATTATTCGACTACAAGCAAGGAATTTCTGTACAGAAACCTTATGCCACTCTCCCCGTGGAATCCAGTGGTAAGGCTTCCATATTTAACTTCCAAATAAAAGGTGAATGAACTGCTACTTACAACTTAGAGCTAAATAATACCTTGTCTTTTCCCAGACTATGACTCTGATTTTTAGCACTGTCAGAGCAAAATGTGACTAAGTTTAACAAAAAGAAAGAGAACAGGATGCGGCAGGTGGACAGAATTACTGTGCTGTGTGTCAAAAACACTCTTGTGCTTGGAGATGGAACCATTTCTAATATAGACATTAACAGTGTGGTTACTTGCAGTTATCCGAACGCTCTCTAAACGAGCTGTAAGACAGCCACTGCTTGAGTTCTGATTAGAACCAGGAGACATGATCAAACTAGTCCAGCGCTGAGGTCTCAGAGTCCATCTCTGACATGTTAGAGCCACATGCACAATACTCTGAGAACCTCAGGTTCTGGTCTCCAGCTGGGGCCCAGAGTCAGAACCAAACGAGGACAGCCTTCATTTCAGTTTTAAGAAATGAAGCTTTGTAAAAATATTCTTCAAGAGTCATATCATCCAGTTCTTCCGTGTAAGTCACCTCTGACATGGCAGCAGGCTGTACCAAAGCACTTAGAAACTTGGCCTCCACAGGCTTGATATTTGTCCAATCCAACACAATATTTGTGCAGGCGACAGTGTTTGTGTAATCATCCCCAGGATGCTCTTTTAATAGCCGTTTGGTCCTTTGATAATGCATCTCCTTCTGCTTTATGTCGCACGGAGGATGCACATTTCCACTTGCCTCACAAATCCACGAAAATGGATTCATTTAGGCTCAAACCACAAACTGTTTTCCTTCTCTGGCTCTTTATGTGCACATTGTTGGGGAAAACTAAACAAACAAACAAACAAACAAACAAGACTTTTACGGATTTTGTCTGTTATAGAAATGTGTCATACTTTTCTCTTGGATATGGTGAGAAGAAAAGACTTGTTTGAATGCAGTTACCTCACATACAAAATGGTGTATTTCAATAGAAAATAAATCAATGGCTCTATGTTGCTATATGGATTGTTTGATCAAAGTTTCTTCAGTTATTGACGTGATTAGAAATGTCATCATTTAATGTAAAGAGTCATTTTCACGAGTGTTTTATTTTTATAACTTACACTACCTCCTTGAAAACCAAAATACAAGGCTCGATTTATTTGCATTTAATGTTTAACATTATAAAAAGCGTGTCACTGAAGATGGATGAAAATTTAACAAATGAAACAATTAAAAGGTAAGCTTAGGATGTGTGGCTCTGAAAATTCTTCATAATCCTTATTCCTACAAAAGCAACATTTCATAGCATGCAAGCTTTGCAGAACAGAAGGGCCTTCTAGTTAATCAGTCGTTCATAAAGTTACTAACTCACTTTGGATGGCGGATATCGGGGACAGAGCGGTTCAGGGAGATCCTGTCGCTGACGTAGATGTTAAAGCCATTCTCCCTGTAGGCCTGGTCCACCTTGTCGGCGTCCGTCAAGGGAAATGGTTTTCCCTGCTCACCGTTGCCTGCACAGAACACACATCATACTGTCAGAAAAAAGTGCATCATGTAAAAATGAAATGCGGTTCCTTCTGAGGAACAGCCTTACAGGCAGAGTTAACTCTGGAATAGATCTACATCTACATCCACAGTGAAAGGCGTCAATTTACATGATTTGGTCACCTCATTAGGATGCCTTGGAGATTATCTGGACATGTCCAGTTGGGAATAAATCACAGGGCATAAACAGTATTCACCGGTGGGGTTAAACTGTATGGGAACATCTCGGGACGAGCTTGGATGAGGGATATCTTGGTGTCTCTCTCAGACCCGTTTCCCACAAGATACAACATTATCAGTGGATGGATTAAACTGAGTAATTGTGCAGATGAAAGAGCTGTTTCAAATGTGAGGAGCTGACTAAGCTCTCCAAATGTGAACTGATGTCCAAAAGAAAACCCCAATTCTTGGAGCAAGATAGTGAAAGTGGTGGAGAAAGTTTTAACCATCCTGTTGTCTTATGAGTGTGAGATGATAAGAGAAAAAAAAGGACAAACCTGGATTGATTAAGAGGACACGGTAAGAAAAATCAAGAACACGAAACAATATTTTTGGCAAATACTGACCGCGATCCTTTTTAGCTTGGAGTTTTTGTCTACATTATCTGCAGAAGTTCACCTGCATTACTCTGGTAGCATCCGTTTCCACGGCAGGTAATACGTTAATTATTTATCTAACAGTTCTACTGAAACGTGAACTTTAGGTACAAACGGGAAAGGTGGCTAGAGGCTTGCAATAACAGGGAGCTAAGTCCAAAGATAAGATGTACACTAAACATTAAATATCAAACAAAGGGATAAAGGGATAATATAAGGTGTGAAATGAAGGTGCACGATGAATGAGACGTAAATAAGGACGCTTGAATCAACAGATCAATGCAGGAATGCTGAAATTAAAGTAAGAAATCACCTACAGACACTGCACCAGTACAGCCAGAGGCCCAGGGGCCCAAAAGGACCTACACAGAACGGCAATCTGGGATTCTGCAGCACATCCTCATGTAAGCCTCAGTCAGGAGAAGGTTTCTGGTAGGGACTACAGACCAGTCGCAGAAATATTCCACATCACCAGAGTCCTAAAGAGGCCACTATTTGCCCAACCCAGAGACCAACTGACCTACTCTCAACTGTATAAAATCAGAAACAGAATCAGAATCAGAATAAGGTTTATTGCCAAGTAGGTTTTTAGACTTACAAGGAATTTGCCTTGGTGTTTGGTGCACAACACAACACTTCTATGAGAAGCAAGAAATAAAATGAAATAACTGAAACAAGAAATAAAACGGACAGTTAAAACAATATCTTTGATTTTATTCAATGCAATCTCTGCAGCATAGAGACAATGCCTCCCCTTTCACCTGGATTATTAACTACCCTATAAACAGACCAGGTGTGTGAGACTAGAAGCTTCTGTATCTGAAAGGACAGAAACCAGTTCTGTTTCTCTTGACTCGTACACTAAAGACTTCCACCACACCACCAGAGTCCTGTCGTCCTCAGGAATCCTCGGATGACTGAGCACTTGTGGAATGCAAATAATGCAAAGAAAACATTACGATGTATATAAGAAGGACCAGAAATAAGCCACACACTTGTGCTAAAACACAACATCAGCTCCAGACATTCTGTCTTTGCACATTCTTGATTTTTTCTAATGGGCTTATTTATTGTTCCATGTTAGTTTCCATTGAGGTACACAAATGCAAAGGATCCAATAAAGATGTGTACATTGTAGTACTTTTCTTTTTCCTCAGAGCACTGAACAGAACGCAGCTTATTTGGAAATCAAGACCTTGAAAGTGAACTCATTCAATGAGAATCATAACAAACCAGCAGCACTTTGCGGCATCACCGTTTTTTTCAGTTTGCCCTCATTGGCATCTACAGCTAAAGCCAGGAGATATTATACCTCCAAGTCCAATCAGGCATGTGCAAAACTGCCACAGACTTGTTCTTGAATGTAGAAAAATGTTAGCTCTGACCTGAACAGCCTCACTTATTCACTCATCCCATCCATTCTGTGTGAAATCAAAGGTTGGATAAAGTTGCATATTTAAACAGTAACATTTTTTTTTTTTAAATAATTGTAGTTCTAAACATATTTATAGTTTTTTTCTTACATTTTATCTCCACTATTATTCATGTCCTCCACAGCTTCTTTTTTTTTTTACAATAACATCCACGTGATTATTTATGCAATTCAGGCAATGGCAAATCTAAATGCTGGTAACTTTTATGACCACCAAATGCTGATTTATTTAGGAATAGTCAGCAGTACCAGTGAAAGGCCCATGCAGTCCTGCTCATAATGGCAAAGAGAAGCTGAGAGGCTGACAGCACTTAGATTGTTTTATGTAAGCAAACAAAACGGTGAGCACCAACACACCGACGTGGCCATGCATGGCGCCATCTTGGATAAGCGGCAGAGTCATATAAATCATTAAATCGTTTTATAGTTTATTGTTAGTGTTTTGTGTGTTTAACCCACCAATTAAGTTTCCCCTTTCTCTCGCCAAGGCATTTTGTTTGAGTTAGCAGTTATTTTACATAAAATTTTGTTTTAATGAGCTAATTTTCCTGTTTTTGTTTGTTTTTTATGGTTAAGTTAAAAAAAAAAGTACCTCACTTTTTTCTCTTCTCGTTTCATTACACAGATCGATCAACAGAGCATGAAGTGACGCTGAAAATTGGGGATGCCAGTGATACCAGGAAGAGACATTCAAAATCATTACTTACAGCCCAGTATCAGTTTGGAACAGAAGGATTTCATATGTTGAAATTGATGAAAACTGTGGGATCCTTCCAAATAGAGACTCCGTGGACATGCCGACTCTTCACAAACAGGCTGATCTACTTTAATGCTTCGTAACTAACACATTTAAATAAGATCCTTGCAGATGAAGTTCACTAGGTCAAGTGTTTCTTACAGACTGCAGGTTAGTCTGGGATATGTTTGTAGTCCAACTGGTTGCTTGACTCTGCCAGTTACACATTTTAAAAGAAAACCATCATTTTCAGAGATGGCAAGAATTTGAAATTAACTCAGAACAAAACAAACTCAACAGCACCTCAGTGATCATCACTTCGATTACGTTTTTGCTGAGTTTCCTGATTGGAACATTTTTTATCCGAAAGCACCTGAAAAGAAGAGAGCAGCTCTCCAGACTGGAAGATATTTTGAGAGATACAATGGAAACATGACAACAGATGTGAGAGGCAGAACACGAAATGATGTAAGTACAGAGGACCTCTACAGTCACCTATTCTAAACTGGTCCTCACACCCACCTCCTCCAAATCACACAACCCTTCACAAAGGTTTTTGGGGGGCACATACAGGTGTGGGGTGTGGAGTCCTCCCAGCTCTACGTCTGCCTTCTACTTTCACCTTAAATATTGCACCTTACACTAAAGGCGTTAGTATAAATTGGGCAGGGCTCCTTCAGCCTTGTGCTGCACAGCTGCCTGCACTTCACTATTAGACATCAGGGCCTTCAGGGGGGAATTCTGGGTAAGGTCTCCATCGTTGGCTAGCAGTGGGCATAGCTCTGCAGCATTTCCCTCCACTCACATTTCACACATCCTCACACACACCAACAACCAGGAAGCACGGGGAAGGAGAGGTAGGGCTTTACAAACTAGGGATGGGAATCTTCACCACCAAGGCGATACGATACACATCTCGATACACAGCCAACGATTCGATACATTCACGATTCATGGAATTTCTAGTGATAAGATTCGATACGATTCTCCAACCTCCTGCGATCCGGTGCGATACAGAACGATCTAAATTTAAAATGCTGCGATACAGTGCGATACGATACGATACAATACGATTAAATTCAATTCAATTCAATTCAATTTTATTTATATAGCGCCACATCACAACAACAGTTGTCTCACAGCGCTTTCCAAACAGAGCAGGTCAGACCTACTCTGAAGTTAACTACAGAAACCCAACAATTCCCACCATGAGCAAGCACTAGGCGACACAGGCAAGGAAAAACTTCCTTTTAACAGGCAGAAACCTTGAGCAGAACCATGGCTCAGGGTGGGCGGCCATCTGCCGCGATGCAATGCAGAAGAAAAGTACACCATGGACTACATAGTTCAAGTTATGGCACGCAAGCTAACTGTGCCTTTTATTTTGAAACAAAGGAAGTGCAACTTAGAGAGTGATTGTCTCTCTGAATGGAAACAGGGATGGAAAGAAACACAACTAAAACTCAAAGACACGTTTCTAAAAAGTTATAATAATAGAAGATAATAATCGGTTTGTATCGATGCAGGTAGTTTTATACGATGCATCTCGAGTTTATGTGCGGTTTTTACCGATACAGACGTTTGCAAATCGATGCAACCGTATCGCACAGGTCGTTCCGATGTTCCGATACGCATCGGTGAATCTTGCCATGCCTATTACAAACGTATGTCCTCAAGTAGTCCTTCCACATCTCCAGGAGGAGGGACTTGGATGTGACACAGAGGTCACAGGTAATCAAGTGTGTGCATAATTGAATAAGGGATGTATGAGGGAGGGAAAATGATGAGGAGAGGACTCACCGGATCGAGAGGAGTCTCTCCTAATTGCTTCATAGTCGTGCCAGTCTTTTCTTCGCGTGCCATGAGGTCCTACCTGAGCCTCCTTCCCCATCCGGTTTATCCCCTGTGAAGAATCACAAACACAGGGAAATCGTTACGAAAAGCTTAAACAAAGAACTGAAAAGATAGCCCAACCAACCCTTCCTGTGTGTCAGCTACAGGTACATTTTTTTTTTCTACACCAGCCCAAATGCATGGGCTTTGGACTTTTTCATAATTCCCTTCGTTTTGCAATTGTTTTATTCTTATGGAAGTACAGCAGGCTTTGGACATTTTGTTAAGAAAAAATTAAAGCCACAGTGAACATAAAAACATAAAAACAGTTAACATAAAAAATAAAAAAAAATCAACCTGTAGTTTCAAAATACCAAAGGAAATAAGAAGTAACAATGAAGTGTAAATCTTCTAGTCTTTTTTAGACATTTTTATGAAAGTATGAAATATGTGACATTGAAACACTTTAAATACAAA
>CAJRST010004446.1:1642423-1714699 GCA_907169785.1 Menidia menidia
AGAATGAAATATACGTCGGTAGTGAGTTGTCAGAGCACCTGTAGACATTCTTTCATATCCAGAGAATGATCTTTTTGACCTCACATCCATCACATACATCCACCACCTTATCCGTCCACACATTTGCAGCATTATGTTATTAATGCTCTCACATTCCAGCATGTTTGTAATGTTGCGTTTTTTTTTTTTTTTACATTTAATCTATAGCTTTATTTCTTCCATAAAGTGGAATATACTGAACTTCTTAGTAAGGTCTGCCTGGCCTTGAAAGGGTTTTTTCCCCGCCTTGTTCATTTCCAGGGGAATAACCTCATTCAAGCCATCAAGGAGGAGTTCTACTGGATTGTAGGTAAATGATCTGTTAGATTAATTTGAAATTATGTTTTTTTAATGATATTGTGCTGGAATCTCAGATTTTTATTTGTTCTTTTTGGGATTTCCCAACATAATTGGGTAGCTCAAGATGCCCCCTGAGTCGGCCTGTGATATAACTATGGTTTGGGTTGTTCCTCACAATATTGCCACTAGATGACAACAGCACCCTGTCATTTTTTCAATTTACCTGACATGTACTGTTGAAAAACCACCTAGGTTGTAAGGGCTGGTCTGGGATTTGAACCTGGGACCTCTCGAACCCTACTCCTAGACCAACGGACCACTTTTTCCATTCCCCAGAAACCACCAAAACAAAGAGGGAGTCTGCAGAACCCTTTTTTTAAATAAAAAAAACTGAAATGAGCACTTTATACAGAGGGCTTTATTTCACTGCAGACCAAACATAATGACAACACTGACTACATTAAGGAAAGCCCTTGGTATCTTCTGGAATTCAGAGTTGGTGTATACTTCTCTGCAAGCTTTTTTTTCTCTAATTTCTACAGTCATATAATCATAGGGGAATGACTGAGTGCCATAAAACATATAATCTATCCTGTAATGATTGAAGTTCATCAGAGAAAAGGGATTCTGTCCTGAAACTTCTGAAAAGCCAGGGGGAACAGGCCTAATACCTATCCTTTGATTTTTTTTAAGGACTTTGCTTCTTCTACACACAAGCATAAGTGCAATTCTTTTTAAGAATATATGATGCAATGGCAAGTGCAATCCAAAGCAACTTTGATGCACTGGCCGGGAATCGAACCCGGGTCAACTGCTTGGCAAGCAGCTATGCTCTCCACTATACCACCAATGCCTCTCCAGCAGACTTAACGGCACATTTCATCAGACTAACAATTTTACACAAGTCGACATAACTATGCATTGGTGTTGTTCACCATCATGGGCCGATGCCTACGTTGTTCAGAAAAATGGAAGACAAATGAGCAATGAGTGGTGTGATCACTGGAAAACCTCTATGCAGCATCTAAGACACAGAGGGATTGTGAGCAGAGACCTTCAGTTACACTGGTCCCTTAACAAGCCACAGTCATTTCAGAAGACACAACATCTGTTCCAGTTCAGTTTGAAAAGATAGAAATCTCTGATGTACACTCATATATCATCAGACATTAATGATGTGGGCTTTTAAACAGGAGAATGGCTCTGAATTCTTCTGACACACAATTAAATTCCTTCTTACATCTGTTTGCTGTCCTGCTTTTTTGGAGGCTTGTGTTCTTCCAGAGTTACTGGTCTCCCACTTCTGACTGTTTGCTTCCCCTGCTTGTGCTGGGGGATACATACATTTCTATCACCCTGCACAGTGTCTATCACTGCCATCAGCTCTGTTTGATAGAGAAAACACGTTGTTGGAAAACTTTCTTATTGTGGTGGTCATCACATTTGCCTGGCATATGGTGGAAGGTCCCTTGTTCGTAACCAGGCAGAAATAGCCATTATTGTGCTAGATTTCAACACTTGGTGGATGAATATGTGTAGATCTGCCCTCGAATCCATAGAGCACATATTCAAATATGCTTATACTGGATACAAATGTGAGTTTTACACTTTTACACTCTATCAGCCAAAGGGCAGCAGAGCTTCCTGACATTACCATGAGGCTGGATGTACGTATGCGAAAAACTGAACACCTTGGGTGCCCCCAGAAGCCCCTGCTAACCCTTTGCTCAGGCAACTCAACTCACCATATCACAGATCACAGTCAGATTATTAAAAAAAACTGCTCATGTTCAGCTTGGTTTCCTGTGAGAAACGTAATTGAAATGTGTGTAGCTGTACCTGAGTGAGACGAGGTGACCGAGTGGTTAAGGTGATGGACTGCTAATCCATTGTGCTCAGCACGCATGGGTTTGAATCCCATCTTTGTCAAAATGCTGTTTGGTGCTCTTAGTGCTGACCTCTGAAAATGACTCATTTATTTTCCACCAGACGTTGAGTTTTTCTTTTGCTTAGTCGCCAAAAGTTTGTTGATTTTTGGAGACTGGTCTCTCTAGACATGGATAGATTACAGTGGCGGACAGTGCATTTCACACCTAGGCCTGAGGGTTTCCTAGTTCCGTCTGAATCAATTCACCCCTCAATAACGATCTTATGGTTATAGCAATCATCTTATTATGTAGAAATACAGTAGGGATGTACCAATCCAGCTTTTTGTATTAAAGTTTACATTTATTTATCTACTTATTTAGTTGTCAGACTCATGTTGAACAGGGATTTACACTAATAACAACTTAAAGTTTAGGACACAGACCTGTGGGTTACAGATGCTAATGCTAATGCTAATGCTCGTGTGGGATCGGACTTTTAAAAAAAATGGATCCCCATAAACTCGCGATATTATTTAGGTAAAAAGTAACATTTTACTCACTTACCTTTCTTGAAAAGTCCGTTCTGAAAATGGCCCTGACAGTAAATCCGCCACCAAATCATAAAATAGCTATTACACCAACGCAAGTATATTTCGGTTTTGGCTAGCTGTGCCGCTGATTGGATATCTGATTATCTCCATTTATGCTCATCAGCAGCAAGTAATGTGCACCAAGACTCTGATTTCCAGGTAACTGTGGGGCATTTAAACTAAAGATCAAAAAGCAGAAAGAAAAATGTAAACAGAAGACACGGAAACAAAAAAAGGCATGTGGAAAGAACAAGTAAGAAAATGAAAAGGGGAAAAAAGGACATAAATGGCTAAGCAGAACCTTTTAAGTGTTATTCCAACTGAAAACTGAAAACGCGTTTCAAACGACTGTGCGGAGAGACTGCAAAACCATGCCGTCATCCCATACCTGACCACACTCTCCATAACTGCCTGATAAAACAAAAAGATAACATATATATCCGTGTTAATATATTGTCATGGACCGACCCAGGCCAATTTGCCTCCACATTTGAAATGTGATATGCAGCATCACATACAATAGTTAAATGACAGACGTTTAACTATGATGTGGTCTTTGACATTTTGAAATGGTAATCAATCTAGATGTACTTGCGCATTTATGCTGTGAATTGCCTTCCTGTTTGAATAATCAATCTCATCATGTGAGGGAGCCATGATAGGAATGTGGGTCCCATCTATGAACCCTGTGTCACTAAACATGTACATCCGGTCTGATAACCCTCTCCCGACGAATATTTAATGGTTTATTGACCTATCCTTGTGAAATAGAGAATTCAGACTGAAATGGACCCCCTTACACTCAAGGCGCTGTAGCTTAGCTGGTGAAAGCGTCTGTCTCGTAAACAGGAGATCCTGGGTTCAAATCCCAGCAGTGCCTGATTCTTTCATCTGACCTTCTCTCCAGAAAGAATTAGAATTAAGCAAATAGTCTGTGGGAGACAACATGATGCTTAACAAACCAAGGATATGTATCTGCTCACAAACTTTCAGTCAGAGCAACTTTTATCTACACCTGGAGCCACATTTACATTCACTCAACACACACCTGGAGTCCAGTCTTTTTACTAGCTCTTACCAACTAGCTTAGCTGTGAGCATTCACTTCAAAACTTCATGAACGTTTGAATAACAACACATGGCCGGCTGGTGATGAATGCTCTCCAGGCAGAGGGCTGCTATACTGTGATATAATGTGATGTTACCTCTAGTTGAAAACTTAATATAATGTCTGTTAGAATTGGGCTATGTATGCTATAACATAATCCATAGAAATGACTGATTCTCTTATTCCTCATACAATTATGCTCTTGCGTTAAACTCTCTGGCTTTGCTGTCAGATTCTCTTTCTCTCTCTGTTATAGTAGATACGAATCTTCAAGGTGAACATCCACAAAAACACTTTCTTATCACATTCCAATGAAATTTGCATGAATTAGGAGCTGACCTGTTCATGTCAGAGCTAACTGGCCCATAACATTCTGTTGTGGTCAGTCCTCCTAATGTACGGGGGAGCTCAGCCCAGAAGATAAATGTCCATCAAACTTATATTTCGGGGTTCTTGCCAACTGATATCCTCAGAAAGCTTTGTCAGTGAGAGCCCAGTGCTGATATACTTTACCTGTGACCAAATAAATCTCATAGTGCTTTTACTATTCGTGGAAGATAAACTCTTTATGTAGACACAGGGATACATTTGTTATTTTTCATGTAAGTGTAGGGTGGTTTCTTATTTGGTTGATATTTTTACTGTGTTTGTTTCAGTGTATTGGATAGTGTACATCACACCCTCATTGACAAACTGGGTAAAAATTGAGGCTGCAGCTGCCGAAATGGGTTTCCTCCACAGGATGGCTGATGGCTGGGCTCTCCCTTAGGGTGAGAAGCTTTGTCATCAGGGAGGGGCTCAAAGTAGAGCTGCTGCTCCTCCACGTGGAGAAGCCAGTTGAGGTGGCTCAGACATTGGAATACCATGTTTCTCAGATGCCTGGGCCACCTACGGCGCTCCATTTAGTACACTGATAGTTATGTTAACAATATGTAGTTGGCCTTTTAATTGTCATATGTAATTTCCCAAAGTCAATCTTGTGTTTTATGAAACTGTCACAAAAACGGTGGTATCTATTGGTATCAAATGTTTATTTCATAGAAAATATTTAGAACACAATCTGAAATCATCCATTAACATGGAAATTCTTTAAAATTACCTCATTGTAGTGTCTCTAAAGTGGAAACCTCTGGTTTGAGATAACTGGTAACGACATAATACTATACTAAGTTAAACTCTACTTTGTAGGCATGGTTCTTATGAGTAACAGTAACTCCTCGAGCATCCATCTTAGTGTCCAAGTACAGAGTAAAACATCCATATGCTGTGCTCTGCTCTTTTAGTAGAATTCACTATTACAGCATTAAGGTTACTTAGTGCATTGCCACATTTGCTGGTGATGTAACTTCAGCTGTAAAGTTAATATTTCATGCTTATGCTGAGGATTCAAGTTGAAGTTGAGAAGTGGAACTCATGACGTCTCGTGGAAGACTTTCTCTAGCCTCCTGCATCTTTCTCCTGGCTCTCTGGAAGGCCTCTGATAGAAAAAATTGGATGACAAAAAATCATTGCTATGACATCGCTATGTGAAGATAAGGATATGTTTTTTCCTTGAAAAGGTTTTCGTTTAATGGCAAACCCAACTGCAATGTAGAGCTGAAAATCTGCAACATTTTATATTTAATATAGGGAGCTGTGTCTTTATACATCTACCACGGGACTTAAACCACGTAAAAAGGCTTTTAACCCGCAGAAGATTAATGCTTTGTTTTCACCTAGAATAGTGCAAACTGCTCCCTGCTGACTAAATCCTCCCAGCTGATCAGCAACTCTCTGCCTTCTCTTCTTCAGAACTGCAGCATCAACAAAGGACCTGAAACACCCAACAAACAGCAAATGTGAAAAAACCTCTGTGTGTACGTTGCATTCAGTTAATTACTTTTTCCATCTGAGCAGATGGGTGATACAGGACAACTAAAGTCTAGTGGGATGCTTCTGAATCCATCCTGTCATTACCTGGCCTGCTGGATGCAGTGCAGATTAAAGGTGACACTCCCTGTGGTTTCAGTGCAAAAGCCAAAGCGACTCAGTCTCTCTCCCTGAAGTCAAACACAAGCATAATAACAACAGGAAAAATTAGACTAAATAGAAAAAATAAGTAAATGAACACAAAATGAACAAATTCTGAAAGTTCTCAGGGTATATTTGAATTTTTCTTGCTAAAACAGAGTGAGAATTGTTTTTTTCCTGAACTTGTGTGTGGCTTAGATGTTTTGCGTTCACCTTAAAGGTCCCTGGCACTCGGACATAGCTGTGATCTTCAAGCTCAGCAGAACCTCCGATGAAGAAGCGCCTCAGAGCAGAGACGGTCCCCATCTGAAGGGGTCTCCACGTGTGACAAGTTAGGGTGTGTTTACCTGGAACACACACACAAATACTCACAAACTATAGCGTGGACGCCGACAGGACTAAAATTGCAATGTAATATATTAAACAGATTACAATTCATCCCAAAAATGAGTCCCTATCAAGAGGATTTTCTTTACTTGGACTAAAAATAATCTTGGGATTATAAGTACATTAATAGACATTAAATTAAAAGACCTGAGAATTTAATCAGACTGGAACCCTTTGGACATGAGCAGATGAGGCTAATTTGTGGAAAATATAACAAAAGAAAAGGAGGCTCTTTTTTTACCTGCATGTGTTTAGGCAGAACAATTAATGTGACTTATTTTTAATAATGACTTTTTTTAAAACTCTAGATGAAAACATAGGCTAAAATAATACTCTGAAATTGTATGATTATCTCAATGACAGCCCTAAATTAAATGCAGCAGTCAGGTTTCAGTGCATGCAGAGTACCAGGCACGGCAGGGAAAAGCAGATATCCATAGCCCTCAGTTCGATAGCGCTGCCAGGAATCCAAAGACAGGACCTTGAAATAAAGCACTGGCCACTGAAGAATTGATTCTGAAAATAAAAAATGAAACCTTGGCATCATAGACTTCAAGGCTGTTTAAATGTTGTAAGCCACCTAAAGTCTACATTAACTGGCTGATACAAACCCTCGGGCTCTTTTTCACTCATGTAAAATGCCTCGAAGTTGAAGGGGTATCCGAACAAAGCTACATTTTCCTGTTGGCAGAGATCAAATTGTGGGTTATACCATTCCAGCAGCTTTCCTCTGAAGTTGTGCGCCAACATAGAGTAAAATACAAACCTTTTTTATTGACTTGGCCCGGCAGGTCTGAGTAACACCTGATAGAGACTGAAATGGCAAACTGGACCAACCTTTAAAGCACATAATAAAATGCTAAATTGTTTAAAATAGGTCTCATCAACACCAACGCAACGCAAGTCGGTTCAAAACACTTTGTGGGACTCACTGTTGGGCAGTTCCATGTAGAAGTGGATGTATAAGTTATCATATTCAAAGCCTTTTGCCAAAACTGTAGAGGAATACAAAGATAGAAGTCTTGTAAATGGTATTGATGAATCCAAAGAAACGTGTTGAGCTGAACCCCTTCTCACCGATTTCTCCGTTCATCATGTAACGCAGAATACCTGCAGGGGGCTAAATGATAAACATCATATCAGAGCAGAAACCTCGGCAAGGCCAATTAATAAATACAATGCAATCTGGTGTTAAAAGAGAGTCATGCTTTCTTCAGAAAATGACAAACACATTTAGAATCTAGGCCCATTTCCTTTTTCTTGTATTAAAAAAAAAACACAATGAAGTTTCAAACCATGTCTTTTAAGCTTAAGGTATAACACTGTTATTTTAAAGATGATCAGATCTTCAACCATTTAAACGGTTAGTATAATAAGGAAGGCAACACTATTCAACCCTTAGCTGTTGGTCACCATTAATAAATGCATGCTTCAATCCTTACCATTTCAAAGTCCTGTCCTACAAGGCTGTTAAGGTACTCCTTGTGACTCACATAAAGCTAGAAATAAACAAAGGTGATGGTGTAAATGTCACTATAGCTGCCATTTGACTTCATAATCAAGAATGTCTACATGAAAGGTTAATCTGTGGCTCTCAGGAAGAAGCAGTGATGGCTCACGTCTTTGTACATGTTCTGCTCCCTGTCTTTTTCCTCTGGTTTCATGGCTGTGGATACGTTCTCAACAGTAAGACGCCAAACTTCTCTTTTCTCTCCTTGTGTCAGAATCCTGCACAAATGCACAGACACACTGGCTTTCAGGCTTTCTAACTTTTTGGAAATTCTTTCATTGTTATCCACTAATTAATTTAAATATTTTCCATACCCGTAAAATTTTTCATACAGATGTTAGTATTTCAGTCGGGATCATTATGGCAGAGATTTAGGAGCAAGTTTAGCAGAAATATTAAATTAAATGTTCACTTCATGTTTATGTAACACAGTTAGTTATTGGGACATGATAGTACGACAGAAAATCTAATGGAGATACCACGTTTCCCTGTAGCTGCAGGCTCACCTGTACGGATCTCTCCCTTTGTTGAAGTCAGGTTTCATAATGACGGTTCCACTGCCATCGGTTTTTATGGTCACCAACAGACATTCATTCTCTCTCTGGCCCAGCCTGGTAAATAGTGACATGGCCAGTGAGGCATGGAATCAGACAGCTTATTCACCATGCTGAACAACCGCACACCAGCTTTTCCGTAAAGAAGAAAGGAAAACAAAAAGCCTGGGGAATCACAGTCCTGTGAAAAAGTCTTCAGTCAGCAGGAACAGCAACAGTAGACACAGCAATTAACCGAAGCATGCGAACCATAAATGGTATATTTGGAAAAGACAGTTTTCAATTATAAAAAGCTCAAAATTCAGTATTTGCTAGGAGTACTTTTGTCCCTCAACACAGGTCATGTGGTTTTCCAGGCTTTTTGAAAGACATTCCAAGGGTCTTCTGTGGATGCTGGCTTCCTTCTGTTTTGATCCCACACTGCTTCAGTAATTAGGATGCACCACTTTATCAGACCAGTTTTACTCATTTTCAAACCACTTATTTTATAAACTATGCTATATTTCCCAGTTTGTCTTCCTTGAGGCTGTTTTGCAGACACCCATGGAGACCATTTCTGACGAGGCAGCAATAAACTGAATCTCCCTGCTTCCTAAAGGCCTCACTTTTAAATACTAAGTATCATCTTAAAATAATTTTGTTAGATTAAATATTTATTTTCATCAATGCCCATCCACTTTCCTCATGTTTTAATCTAGGAGACTGACACCATGCTAAGATGTGCCAAGCTAAAATAGGGTAGGCAAGAATAAGCTTTGCTTCGGCCTATTCATTTTTTGGTAAACTGTGGGTTTGTCTATTGTTTTTTTCCTTTTGTTGTTTCTTGTGTTTAATGTACAATTTACCAAAATAAAGTGAAATAAAGTGAAAAGCTAATAGCTAAAACCGATGTCTGCGCTGTCTTTGTATTTAAAAATAACAAAACAACGAGCATGGGAACAAAAAATATGTTAACAGTGCTCTTTTATACAATTATTGAACCATTCTATTGACAAGTTTTGTCTGTCTTCATATGCAGACACAACACTGGTTCATCGCTTTAGTAAACATACCTTTTTCATTGGAAAAAAATATGAGACTGAAATGGAGTGAAAAATTAGCTAATGTTCAACGAAAAAAGCCTAGAAAACTAATTATCAAGACCACTTTAAAAGATTGTAAAAAGTCTAGCTGTTGGAAAACTAAAGATAAGGAAGCTTTTCAGGTGGAGCTGTAAACTTTTGACAGCATTGCACAGCAAACTATATCCATTTCAGATGCTACATTTACAAACAACATTAGCTACCCACCTAATTTACATGGTCACATTTTTAAGAATGCAATTTGAGCAGGTACAGATTACCAAGTATTTCTGATTTCATTGTGTTAACTCAGATGTCTGTGGTAACATATATTTACCCTGTAAAAATACCCTGAAACAGATAAATTAGGCAAATGTGTGAGTGCTGCTCATAAATTTCCATTATAGAGATAAACAGCGAAAGTAACATAACATGAGATTTATCTTACTTTCCCTGAGGGCCCAGGTCTCCCATGATGTGCATGGTCTGCATTGGGTTATTCAGCACATGACTGCTCTTCACAAACTCTTCTGTTGGCTCCCAGTTGACTATTCTTGACTTGGGGATACTTGAATCCCTGTAAAATATGCCTTACCGTTATATTAAGTATATATATTCAAGCTGAATATATTTCAAAGTCAACAAAACTCTAATTGTTAGCATTTCCAATAAGAATAGAATCAGGGTCATTAGGGTGATTGTCACTCGTCCTTCACCTACATGGTCCGCCTTTCTTGTCTTCTGTGTCTCACACTGGCCATCCTCTCAGCCAGGAAGGTGGGGCTGGATTTGGTTGTGGTAAGTAAGTCAGTGTGCTGCTTTTAGGATAAAAAAAAACATTACATTTCAACACATTGTTAAAGACAAGAACAGTAGAAATTTTCAGCTCTTAATTTTAACAATGACAGGTTAAGTGGGAATGATCCTATCATAGGATTAAAGCGAAATAAAATGACTGATAAATAGTGGCACCTTAAAAACACCCAAAAAACGTCTTCTAACTTCTCAAAAAAGAACGACAATAATATTTTCTTTCTACGCAGTGTAGCAAAAATAAAAAAGGACCGAAGAATGTCATTCTTGCCAAGTCAAGCCACGGTCCTCTTTCAGAGGCATTTTCTTAAATCATGTTTGAGCGTGTGGTCTATAACCAGTACTGTTCCACAATGACTTACAAGCCTTTTTCCATACACAGAAGAGAATGGCATAACAACTACCATCCTATAATGCTGTAGTGGGGGACAGTGTTAAATCTGTAAGTTGGAGCTGAAAATACCAGCTGGTGGAGCGGAAGACAGTTGGTGTAGCGGTCGTGATCGGTGTAAGTGAAAATCCTGTGGTTACGACGACCCTTGCCCTTGTGAAGGGCCCTGATTTCTGAGTGATATTGCCGGTCCAGAGGGGTCTGACATGCTGCCTCATTCTGGAACAGCTCGATCTCATACTGGAACCACAAACAGACATTGGTGTTAATTTCTTAATCGATTTGTGCAAGGGCAAGTCATGTCTTTAAGACTCAAGCAGCTTTAATGTTTTAACTTTTGGTATTTCTACAATCGTGTGGAGAGCCACCAGGACATCGAACACACAAAGCTTTACCTGACTGAAGAGTTTCTCCTGCCAGCCCACAACTATCTCTTCTTCATTATCACCTACCAAAAGAACAATTAATAATTATAAGTAAATAGTATTAATATTAACTTGTTAAATGTTTTTAAAAGATAAGATTAATTCTGGAATATAACATATTGCTTTCAGTGGACGATGGAACAAAGACAACTCAACTTTGTTTTGACACTACGCTTACTGAAAGAAGGAAATGTCTGTTTTACTGTGAAAAAACATGTCCTCCTTAAAGGTGCAACATTATCAGTTGACATGTATCCATCTATCTATCTATCTATCTATCTATCTATCTATCTATCTGTCTGTCTGTCTGTCTGTCTGTCTGTCTGTCTGTCTGTCTGTCTGTCTGTCTGTCTATCTATCTATCTATCTATCTATCTATCTATCTATCTATCTATCTATCTATCTATCTATCTATATGCAATGCATATCTAACTCATCACACAACTATACTCCCATAAAAAAAAACTCAGACACGAATGTGTTTCAAAAGGAAATCTAATAAAGAAATACTTGTTAAATTTGACCTATTTTACCTGTTTGGCCTTGAGCTGTGAGGGTTTCCAGCTCAATTTCTCCTCTGTCTTGCTGAGAGAGAACCTTGTGCTGAAGATGCTGAGAAAGAACTGCTGTTGAGGTCACCCTCTCTATTCGCACTCTGAAGTGAGCACACAAATATATAGCATGGTTTAAATACGCAGTGGACTTAAGAAAGGTATCATTTCACTACATTTCAATATACTTACTTTATTTTCAAATTTTTGACAGCATCCCGCGAGCGATACACCGCTTCCCCTGTATCTGAGTTCCAAAGTTCTGCCATTTATCGAGCTAACATCTACGACTTCCCAGGTTGATGTTAGCAAACACCACGTTAGCCAGTTAACACACTTCACTTCTAAGCATAAAAGTGACCACCGTTTGATAATTTCCCTTAGTTTTAGTAACTGTAAAAAACGGTTTAATAATGAATGTTGTATATAAAAGTTACAATGAATACATTGTACACTAAAGATTTCGTACAGACAACTGGTTGGAGATAGTTGACGTTTCCATAGAGATTTTTTGTCGTTCTTCTTCGTGTAACTAACAACTTTGTGGCAAGACCCTTACTGCCCTCTAGAGGCTACAAAACCGAGCTGTTTTCATACAGAATTTTAACAATGGGAGTTGCTCTAATTTCTGCAACTAAACTAAAATAATTATTTAAAAGTCCAAATTATTTTTATTTTAAATATTTAATAAAGTTCATGCTCTCAAAGTCATAATTCATATAAACACCATACTTTATTCTCACGTAGTGTACATTTACTGTCACATTGGAATCCATGATTATGAGATACAGAGCAAAACAGATGACAGAAATAAGAGTTGAATATGCATGAGTCTCTAATATGGCTTAAGGAGTTAATCACATTTTTTGTGTATTGTAGAATTATTAATTTGATAAAATGTTATTTGCATTGAGTTAAAAAAAATTCTTAATTTCTTAATTTAAGTCTTTGATGAGCTCACTTTGTTACATTTTCAGTGTGGCATTGGTTTTAGATTACTCCAGAAATTGTCTTTGAAAAACAAAGTTGAAATACATTGCATATAAATGAATTTTTCAAGTAAAAAACATTATTTTTTCACGCATTTTGTATTCTTATAGACTTGTATAGATTCACAGTCTGCTCCATTTTTGTGGCTAACATTATTGTGTTTATTCTGTATTACTGTTGAATCATTTTGTATAGTTTTATTTGCATTTGGCCTTATTAATTACGCAATCAAAACGTTTTAACCTCCATTAGACTTCATATCTCTGGTTTACATACAATAAATCAATTGGCAGCTTGACAAACCAATAACGTCAAATAGAAAAAGACGAAGAAGAAAATGGGCGGGCCTTATCGGCGACATCTCCGAGTGCCTTGAACCAATCGGGCCGCCTGGCGGGTCGTGTTCGTTAGAGTGTTGTATTGATATGTCAGTGTTGTCTTAACATTTTATCGTTCCTGTTAAGTATGGCGTCGTTTGTGACCGAAGTGCTCGCCAGCTCTGGCAAACTGGAGAAAGAGGACTTGGCCAGTAAAATAAGCAAAATGTCGCGTAAAGTGGAAGATACAAAGGTAATCCACCAGCTAGGTTAGCATCTGCTAGCGTTACGCTAAGTAAAGTTTGAACCACAGTTTGCTGTTGGCGCCTCACTGATACTTCGAATCAGCTAAGCTCATTGTTTAAAGACAATCCCAGAGAGAGTGGTCAGCTACAGAAGTAACCACCGTGTTGAAAAGAAACATCATATCCAGCAAGCCAAAAGGGCAGTTTGGTTACTTAGTAGGACTGGTGGTTAGCCATATGTTACTGTACTGACGTCTGGTTACGTGGCTATAAAGTACAAACAACAAGGGGTGTTGTAGTTTTTTCCTATAACATTTACTCTTGTATTTCAATGCAACGCCTTCGAATTTTACGAATGATTGATATTTGTTGTGTTAAAGTTTTTTTACAGTAAAGAGAAACAAGTAGTTAAGACAAGTAGTAGTTACAGACCATAGATGGTCTGAGGTAAAATGCCCTCCCAAATATGTTTTGTTCCCTTACATTTCATGAAGTAACAGTGCCTTTTGTGCATTTCCTTTAGGAGGAGGTGAGTGACATGATAAACAAGAGATACAGTGAATTCCTGCCAAGCCTTCAAGGATCTGAGGACCTAATGATACAAGTTGATGCAATCTCCAGAGAAATGGACTCTCTCAAAAACCACATTGAGACAGAGGTATGTGCTAAAACTGAATACAAGAAAAGATGTCTCAAACAGGAGTGGCTGTGATCGGATAAACAACATAGAACATATTGACATTGTCCAGATATTGATTTAAATCATGCAGATGGAGTGTGAGAAAACGTATAGAAGTAAGTAGCAGCCAGGTGCTTCCGATCAGGTCATAAAGTGTAACAGCCCATTTTGAAGAAACCAAACGCAGAATATTAGCACAAACATCTCATACCAGCTGTCAGTAAGATGGTGGAAGACTGATGATTTTGGGTTAGCCACAAGACCTGGACACCTCTCAGTCATTGAGTTTACCATGAATTCCTCCGTTTACTAAAGTATTCTTGAGTCAGATGCGAGACCATCTCTCTGAAAGCTAAAATGTGGCTGAAACTCGGTCATGAACAGAACAAAAGCCCCAAATACAGCAGTAAATCTACAACAGAAAATCTTAAAAAGACAAGAATCAAGGTGCTGCGATGGTCCGGTCAAAGTCCAGACCATTTTAAGTAAAATAAATATTTTTTTTAGTCATGTTGCTATTTCTTTTTCCTTTTTCTGAAAAAAAGCGTCTGTAGGGCTCTTTTTCAAATGTGTGCATATTTTTTGTAAAAACTAAATGTTTGTTAAAATGCGTTAAACAGATGTGGACTGTTCCACTTTACTGCCAGCTGTTTTTAACTGTTTGTAAATTGATCTAGGTGCATCAGAACATCAACGTGGCTGTGACTGAATACACAAAGCTGAAGCAGCAGCTGGAGAAAAACACTACCATCATCAAAATGCTGGAACACTTAAAAGAGGTACATCTTGACATGGTTTTTAAGCATTTGCATGTTTAAATGTTGGTCTGTCTGACAGTTCTTATGTGACTCAGTTTCACAGATCAATGGAGGAGTTCAACAAGGCTTTACTGGAGAAGAAGTATGTGGATGCAGCCAACCATCTGGAAAGGGTGAGACTCACAAACAAAAACATCCACACAATCTGCCCTGAAGGGTCTGAAGTGTCACATGGAAGAATTAACCGAAAAGTAACATCATAATGTAAACTTTGACTTTGATATTCATTCAAAGTATCAGCTCCCTCTCTGACATCCCAGAAAACTGCTGTAAGTGTTGTTAAAGGTGCAGGTCATTTTCATGCAGAGAAAGTCTGAGCTGAACAGAACGTGCCTCATAAGGGCGGGAATCTGGACGTCTATCGTGTTTAAAATAAGTTATTCACTTGATTTGTGACACGAGTGACAGAATCTGAAAGCAATTATTTCTGAGCCTTTTTTTTTTTCTAGGCCAGGAAAAGCGTGGATTCACTGAAGGCCTGGAAAACGTCTCATCTGCCGCTGCTCAGTGCAATGAGCTCTGAATTAACGGTGCAGAGAGAAAACCTAATCTACCACCTGGGAGATGAATGGAAGAGCCTCGTCATCTGGAAACTACCGTCCTTGAAAGGCAGGGCATCTTGAGAAAACTGTTCATTCTCTTGATCCCAGATATGGCACGTGCCTCGTTTATCACACGAGTTGCTGCGTCTTTGGCCTAGTGTTGTTTGTTCTTTAACTCAAAGCAGTAATTGGTGGGTGTTTTTTTCTCTCAGAGCCTGCAGGTCAGCAGTCTTTCCTGCAGGTGGAACTGAGACTGAGTGATGCCTGCAAGACCGATGGTGACCCACAGCCGCCAGCTCTGCTGTGCTCTGTCCTGCAAGCCCTGGCCATCCAGGGAGACCTCCAGCACAAGATCAAACTCTTCAGTGAGTGGACGCAGCTTTGATCCATTTAAAAATCATCATGGCTAAAAGTAAAGAGGGCTCTTTGGGTTGTTGCTGATGTTGATGCAGACCACAGAATGTGCCTTTCATTGGCTTCTGTCGCCGTCCAGGTCGGGTTCTTCTGAAGAACATGTTGAAGCCGCTGGTGATGTACGCGGCGCTGTCGGTGAGGGTGTCCGAGCAGCAGGGCGAGGGAACCGTCCTGGCCCTGCAGTGTTTGGAGGAGAACCAGGAGGAGCGATCCGCTCCCTCACAGGTCTACAGCAAACTGCTCCTGGTGCTCAGGACGCTGCACTCGCACCTCCTGGGTAAGTCTGGCCACAGCTCATGTTGAAATGTGGGGACCAAAAGGAAAGAGGTCCTGCGTTATTGTTTGTGGAAGCTGTTGACGTGAAGGCGTCTGTTTGTGTCTGCAGATGTGTCCATCGAGGATAAAAAGCTCTCTGCTATGCTAGGGGAGCTGATTTGGGAGGAACTGTGTCAGTGTATCATCCACGAGTGTCTGGTCTACTCCATCCCCACCAACAGCAGCCAGCTGGAGAAATACAGCGCCGTACGCCAAAAAAACGAAGATCTTTCCCACCCCGTCGACACTCAGTTAGATTGACTCTGAATATTTGTGTGTCTGCGTGTTTAAGGTGATCAAAGAGACCCAGGAGTTTGAGAAGGTCCTGAAGCAGATGGATTATCTGCAGGGGGACTCCACAGATCTGCTCAAATACGCGAGAGACGTCAACTGTCACTTTGCCAGCAAGAAGTGTAAGGACGTCATTGTGGCTGCACGCAAGCTCATGACCTCCAAGATGCACAACACTGTCAAAGTATGTACGATGTCAAAGTGTGTAGTTGTGCACGATCAAAGTAGAATCGCAGATGTCATGTCATTTTTTTTGTCGCCAAACTGTTAAGGCTGACTAAAATTGGATACATTCATTGGTCCCTTCATGGAGTGAGGATGTTCTGAGTTGTTTAAGGGAATTTGTTTCCTAATTTATCACCAAAACACTCAAAGTTGTATTACCTTACTTGGATTGCTCAGTTCTTACGTAGAAACTACATGAACCAGAGGCTTGTCCTTAAAAGAGAGCATGCTCTTACCATTGGGATAAGGCTTCGAATTTAGAGTACTGCTGTAGATTTTAAAAGGGAAGTAGTGTGACTTAAACATTTCATTTGATGTATCTGCAGTATTTCTTCATTGTTTAGTCTTATCTCAGTTCACAAGGAACCTGGACTTGAATAAATGCCTGTTTGTAAATACTATTGAAGGATATCTCCTGTTGATTCAGAAGCAGGTTCCTAGAGGTCTAAATGAATGGCTGCACTTTGTATTCGGAGCTATTTTTTTTGCAGTTCCACATTAGATTGTGTTCCTCCCCACATCTCCTACCCCCTTTTGGTTATCCCTCTCCATGAACCATTCTGACCGCCGCGTCTCTCGGCAGATCACACCCGACTCCAAGCTGCGTCTCCCCAAGCTGTCCGCTCCGAGTTCGGAGGCCAAGATAAAGCAGGAGGCCGCAATGGTAGACCTCACCATGGAGAACGCGAAGCAGCTCTCTGCCTGGAGCCTCCGGCTGCCGGCGTGCCGCATCAGCGAGTCGGTGCAGCAGCTTATGGAGCTGGCGCTGCACACCCTGTGCGAAGCCGTGGGGAGCTCCACCCAGTGGTAGGTTCCGCTCCGCCCATGGTGCCGCGCCGTCCAACCAGCCCCGTGACCAGGGATGGGGATCGTTAATATTTATTGATATCGATACCTTTAACGATACTCCTTATCGATCCGAGTCTTTATCGATACCCCTATCGATACTTTTCTGTTATTTGGTGGAAAGACGATGCGACAATATTTAGCAAATAAATAATTGTATTTTAAATTAAATGTAATTTTTGATAAATGTTGGCATCAGTAGTTTAATTATATATTCTAAAATAATTAGAGCAATATACAAGTGTATTACTCATGTTTCTCGCCAAAAACTCAGTTTCCCTTTTCTTAACGTTACACTTGAACGCATCATGATAACCTAATTGTCGTTTTACTGAGCCAATCTGAACACATCATCACGCAGCACGTCTGAAACTTTATTTACTTTCAAGCTAACTAGCTTGTATGCTGCCGATTACAACACGGATTTCACAATTACTATTGTAATAATGAAAAAAACGACCAGACTCGACAGTGGTATCGATAAGCCCAAACGGTATTGATTTTCGGGTTTTGAAAAAAGTGGAACCGGGTCCTTGACAGAACCAGGTTTCGATCCCCATCCCTACCCGTGACTGCAGCCCCGCCCATTTATCTGTGATCCCCAGCGCCCTGCAGCTCTTCTTCACCGTGAGGAACATTTTCCAGTTGTTCTACGATGTCGTGCCCACGTACCACAAGTAAGAGCTCTTTCACCAGACAGTACGGGTCAAACCATGTGCTTTACAGCGGGGTAAAAAGGCCGTCTCTCCCAACTCTTGTCGCACCACCCAGAGAAAACCTGCTGAAGTTTCCTCATCTCGCCGCCATCCAGCACAACAACTGCATGTACCTGGCTCACCACCTCCTCACCCTGGGTCACCATTTCAGAGCCCACCTCCCCCAGCCGCTCAGCGAGGGCGTGGCAACCTTCGTCGACATGGTGCCCGGGTTCAGGAAACTGGGTGTGTTAATACGCTATCCACAGAGGTCTTTACGCACTCCTATGCAAGCACAAGCTTTAATTCCTTCTCTTGCTTTCCTGTAGGCTCTCAGTGCTTCTTAGCCCAACTCAACGTCCAGAGAGCCGAGCTGCTGGAGAGACTCTCCACCGCTCACAACTTCTGCAACTTGGATGATGACGACAACTACATTGCAGCCAGCAAAGCAGTGCGACAGGTGGGGGAAGGCGCCTGTGAAACCTGAGTGTTGGTAAAGACTTTTATGAGAGGTTGTTACACTGTTCAGCTGCTAGATGAGCAGTAGGTTCTTCTGTGCCTCTTTTCTCATATGCGACATGCAAAAAAAGTCATTTTCTTTGACGGCTCGGTGCTGAGTGGATTAAAATTGAGTGTATCTGATCAGTTATCTTTTGTTTTTCTCCTTCTGGCTGCAGGTCATCCATCAGCTGAAGCAGCTGGGGACGGTGTGGCAGGATGTCCTTCCAGTGGGCATCTACTGCAAAGCCATGGGCACCCTCCTCAACACGGCCATCACAGAAGTCATGTCAAAAATTATGGCGCTCGAGGTTAGTCTTGATTTTTCCTCCGGCGGCCCAATCCAAAAACTGGACACGCTCGGTCAGTGGTTTGCACTTTATGGATCTCACCTAAGCCACTTATTTTAAAACCCCAAGAGCTCTCCTCTTTCCACTATTAGACACAAATTACAGCTTTTTAGGTGTAAGTTATGTTAGATGTCACACTGCTACATTTTCATGATAAGACACGAGGGATTCATTAGGATTTTTTCACCCGACTCTTCAAAGGACATTTCCTCTGAGGATGGAGAGCACCTCCACACCCTGTGCCAAACCATCATCGAGGAAGGTCCATTGGTCTTCATCCCTCTGGCCGAGGAAAACAAGAACCGGAAATACCAGGAAGAAGTGCCTCTCTATGTGAAGAAGTGGAGCACCTTCAAAGAGCTGGTCATTGTGCTGCGGGCGAATCTGCAGGAGATCGTGGACAGGTAAGAGCAAAATACAGTGGTCTGGTTTTCTGCCTCATCAGCAAAAAATAAAACAGTAAGTGGACTGATTTGGAGGGAATGCTTTTTTTTTCTTTGAGGACATCTCAGTGGAAATTGATTAACTTGTTATCAGACAATTATGAAAGACTATTTTGTGAGTGACAGGTCTATCTGTGATTCCTCTCCACAGATGGGCTGACAGTAAGGGGCCGCTGGCGGTGGAGTTCACAAGCTTGGAGGTGAAGAGCCTGATCCGAGCCCTGTTTCAAAACACAGAGAGGAGAGCTGCCGCGCTGACCAAGATCAAATAGAACAGACTGAAGCCCTTTTTTCCCCTTCTGTTTAAAAAAAAAAGCAAAAAGGCCTTTTATTCATTTCCATTTTACTTTCATAAGCATTTCCAGCTTTTACAGCAGAGCAGGGTGAACGGTGTTGGTTGTGCCGAAGGTGCTGCTGATGCCGGTGGTTGTCTGCTGGCTATGCTCAGCTGTCTGTCCCACAGAGATTACACAAAGGCTGGCACCTCAGCATCCTACAGCCCCAGCCCTACAGATGCGGAGGTTTACAGCTGCAGGGCCGGGCAGAGGTACTGTGAAGGGTAGCTTCCCATCTGTTTGTGGGAGACGGAACATTGAGGGTTTCTAAGCCTTTTTTTTTCCAGATATCTCTGCTTTTCTATGTTGGAGTCATTTCAGAAGAGAGCATGTGTGACATGTCCCAAGCTAAACAGCTATGAAGTGGTGAACTAATTACTGTACTAAAATCTTCCTAAAGAGGCCATTCATCTGAGCTTTTCCACTTTGTATTTATTACTTCTCCAAATAAACCAAAAAGACTCAGATTTTCAAACCTTTTCCAAACATTCTTTCCATGATTTTGGTGGCAGATCTGTCAGTAGGTACATAGTCACTGCGTGTGTGTTTTTCCTCTGATAAGTTCCAAGAGACATGCATGGATCTTGTATTTAGTTAAGACTCTTAGAGCTTCGATTTTCCACATTTTGGAAAAAATAATTTGTCCATACCCCAAGGAATGTGATGATTTGCAAAAATGTGATACTATTTCCTGATTAATGTTAGCTATCGTAAAATATTCTACACTGGGGTTAAGTCATTTCAACTTTTGCGAGCGCTGCCTCAGCTTTAAGATGGCTAAGATAAAGCTGTAGAGCTGCCCGAGCAACATGTGGCACTTTGGATTGGAGGGTTATTGTAACTGATGTTGGGGGAGGAGACTAACAGCTGGACAGTGCCACAGCTCTGCTCTTAATTTCAAACAGTCTCCTCCTTTAACTTGATGATTTCGAGGAAGTATCGCTCCCTCATCTTCAGATGCACTTAGCAGAGGTATGCCATGGTCTCTTCTTTGTATTTTGCCGCATAAAATGTAAACTTTTTCTGCTGATTTAACCTTTGTAAGCATAGCCTTAAACCTATCACATCAGTATAATATTGGTAAAAAAGTGCAAAGTATCTTAACAACAGCAATATTAGGTCAAACATGACTTGAGAAAGCTAAAAGAAGAAAACATTAGATTTAGATTTTTATTCCTGAAAGTCAGTCTACCATAATTGGGGAAATGGTGGCTGTGTGTTTCTTGTACATGGTCAGTTGTTCCAGCTGTCGAATGCCAAATGCAACTGGAAAAAGATGGTGGAGCACACTGTGAGGTTAATGTGAGAACATTTAGCAGCCTCAGGAATTGATGGGAAATTAATTAGTTTCTCAAATTTTGAATGGAATTTGTAAATATTCTCTTATTGATAACTATGGTATGAATGCAATGAACTGAGTGAAAACACTCCAAAAGATCATCTTGAACATCAGGACATAAACATTCTTTCGAGGACTCTAGCATATTTATAGGTTTATCATTTTGATACCAGAAGTTAAAATATTTTGCCGTGAATGATTAAAAGTGAACGTTTTGGGGGGATGTGAATGGCCTTTTTTTTACTTTTCCAAAACAAAGTTAATTTTCAATAGTTGTGCAGTGGAAAATGTTTTGGAACGATAACACTGCATTTACATGTTGATATGGGCAAATTTGATCCTCCGTAAACAGTATCACACATCCATTATCAGGGCAGCTCGTGGTTCCGGCATCTGAAGGTATGTAGTTTAAATATATCCAGCAAAACCGATAAGTGAATAAAAGGATATTTATGTTGTGATTGAAGAACCTTAGTTATTTATCAGTTTTCTGTCCATTTCTTCTTGGTAAAATCCTCCCTTGGTGGTTTAGTTTGTAGTAAACCCTCACATGTGCTGCAAGCGTGGCATTGTATAAAGATTTTCCACGGAGATAAATTAATTCACATCAGTCCGTTGTGCTCCATCTGGATGATATCCAGATATCCAGGCCTTGGGACAAGTGAAGTTGATAATCTTTTCAAAGCACTCGTTCTCCTCAGGGTTGGTCTGATTAATTCTGTGGATAAGTAATAATCCCTGCATGCGTTGTACGGTGAAGCAGCGGCTGAAACCCTGATTGTCCTCCAGGCTTGTGGACGCTCATGCTTTGCTGATGAGGAAGTAAGGAAACATTTGCTCTAAGCTCATTGTCAAACACCACAAAGTATCAGGCTGACCATGTACAAGTACAATGTTCAAATATCTGCTGCTTCTTTGTCTCTAGGTGTGTCGAACATTAAAAATGGGCTTTGAATAAAATAAAATATCAGTTAGCTTACTGTTCTTAAAAACATATCTTGATATTCTGTGCCAGACTACCTCAACACAGCATAATAATTCAGAAAAGGAAGCCAATACTGCCCTGTCAAAAAGAGAGCACACCCTCTTTCATCTCAGGACATTAAAGACACAAAGAAAAAATCTTGTCTGTACCAGGTCTTAGACTTAGGCAAACTAGTACACATTACATTGTTGTTTACATCACAGTCACTGTCTAACAAATACTGGCCAAAGTACAGAACGTGTGTGTGTAAAACTTAAAGATGAGGCTGGCTCTCCTGGCCAAAAGCCAGTGAGTAACTTCGGCCATCGGCTGTATTTTTTTTATTTTGTTTTGTTGCTCTTAATGTTTGTTTTTCTCATTCACTTTCATTCTATTTGAAAAATAAGTCTGAGGTTCCAGAGCATGTAGATGTCTGTTTATGACCCTTTCCAAACTTTTTTAACTCCATCATTTTAAACTTGGAAACTCTAAAAGTGGAGAACATTTCTCTCCAGGAGTGGACACAAAACATATCAGCGCAAATGTCTCATACCAACCAGGCATGGTGGTGGAGGGCTGATGATTGGGGCTGGTTTTGGAGCCACTAAGTTCACCATGAACTCCTTTATATATCAAAGTATTCTGGGGTCAGATATGATGCTGTCAGTGTAAAATGCTTGGCTGAAATGTGTCCCTCAGCAGGTTAAGAATCTAAGACACAGCAAATCCAAAACAATATCTAAAAAATAAAGCATCGGTTTGATAAGTCAAGACCTCAACTTGATTTAAAGGCAGTGGGACCTGAACAAAGCTACACATGAGTGAATGCTGGCAAAATTTGGCTGGGGTTTTAAAAAGGAAAAAAACAAAGAGAAGTAGAACATGAGGAGACGAAAAAGGACATACAGGAAATCCTGGCCTCGAGTTAATGCTGCAAAAAGGTGGATCTACAAGCTGTCGAATCATATGACAGATTTAGTGTAACATACACAGTTTCTGAATTTTGTCCTTGGGTTTCCTAAACACTTACTGTTAGATGTCATTTTACTGGTTATCTGAGGCTCACCTACTAACGAGATTTATTTTGTAATAGTTTGGACTCATTAAAAAGCTTTTTTTCCCCTTTTCTTTTTCTCTTTTTTTGACAAAATAGGATGGGAATTTAGGATCCGTCCACATCCTATAGACCTCAGTAATGTTTTCCACACTAATGGGAAGCAAAAAAGCTCCAGAAAATTCCCGCAGGAACACCAGTCCACTGGCACAGACTCTGACTGAGAAACACCTGTCTGTACATCGATCGCTGTCAGTCCGTCACACACCTGACCCTAACAAGGTACAGCTCTGTTTGTGCAGGCTAAATGTACGTTTGCACTCATACTTAAGTCTTTCCAAACTATTATTACAAACATTTGAAAATATTCTACTTAATAAAAAGCCAATGAACAGGACAGTATTTTCTTTCTGGACACAAAGGTTAGAGGATATTTTGAAATATGTAACAATTGTATAAAACTGTTGCTCTTGTTTAAATATACCTGCAGAAATGTTAATGTTTTGTCCAAGTGCGTCGAACAGACAAATCAATGTGTGAGTTTGCACTCATTGACTTCACTGTAGCAGGATGCTCTCAGTACTTTTAGTGGGGGAAAAAATAGGAAAATAAGGATAATGGTTATCGTAGGATGCAAATTATATCCTCAAGAATTTAGGATGTTACTAAACCTCTTTTGCCATTTCAGACTGCAGCTAAATCCACTGTTACCTCCATGATGATTACAAAAAGAGCCCCTCTGATAAAAAACCTGAACTTCTCCTCAGTCCCACCATCTCAGGAGACATCTCCATCCCAGAGTCCCTGCGGTCAGCCCCCTCGAGCCCTCGCCTCGTCAAATCAAGAACTCCTCCAGCAGAACGCTGCGCCGCCAAACCAGGAGACCCAGAAGGCTCCAAAGTCGCATCGCAACAGGCACCTCAAGCGTTTCAACTCCAGGTGGCAGTCGAGGAACTCAGCCGGCAGCTGCAACATCCCGGCCGCCGCCATTGAAAAGCTGAACGTTGCGAAGAGCCACAGGAAGCGCTGTAAGCTGCTGGGAGATGAGCCCTCCCTACACGTTGTGAGCAGCAGTCGGCGGCAGCGCTACGTGGACAAAGATGGCAAGTGCAGGGTCAACCTGGGCCCGATCAGAGACAAGAGCCGCTTCCTCTCAGACATCTTCACCACCCTGGTGGACCTCAGATACCGCTGGTTCCTTCTCGTTTTCAGCATGTGCTACATTCTCACTTGGCTGGCTTTCGGGTTGATCTACCTCCTGGGTGCTTGGCTGCGTGACGATATTTCACACGTGCGTGACCCCGAGTGGCAGGCCTGCTACCAGAACGTAGACGGTTTCCTTTCAGCACTGCTGCTTTCGCTGGAGAGCCAGAGGACCATCGGGTATGGCTCCAGGATGGTGACGGCCAACTGCCCCGAGGGCTCGTTGATCCTGATGGTCCAGTCCATCCTCGGCTCCATCATCGATGCTTTAATGGTGGGCTGCATGTTTGTGAAAATCTCCCGGCCGCAGCAGAGAGCGCAGACTCTGATCTTCAGCAAACACTGCGTGATTTGCGAGCGCGATGAGAAGCTGTGCTTGCTCTTCCGCATTGGGGACTTGAGAGAGAGTCACATGGTGGACGCCAAGATACGGGCCAAGCTGATAAAGTCCAGGCAGACCAAGGAAGGCGAGTTCATCCCGCTGGAGCAGTCGGAAATCAACCTGGGCTACGACACCGGGGGGGACAGGCTGCTCCTGGTGGAGCCCCAGACCATCACTCACATCATCGGTGAAAGCAGCCCCTTCTGGGAGGTGGGGGCGGAGCGGCTCAGGAGGGAGACCTTTGAGATCATCGTCATCCTGGAGGGCATTGTGGAAGCATCAGGTGTGTAGAAGGAAATCTTTATTCTTTTCTCAGTAAAAAGTTTGACTTTTTCCTGCACTGAAAGAGTGATTTTCCATGCTTAAAACTCTGTGTGAACATGGTTAGATGGAAGAACTGACAGACATTTTCCCTATTTTGTGTTTAAGTAACACAGATTATGCATCAGCAATGTTCTTGACAAATACATATATACACATTTTGTTAAAAATTGCGTTTAGCATTTTTGTTGCACATACTCTAGGATGTGTTGTGTTATCTAAATAAATCCAAGTGGAACCGGGCAGCTACATATTTCAAGTTATGGCTGCTATTCAAAGCTTGACAAGTTCAGTTAGGCAGCTAAAGGGGAGGTTTTGAACTTCACCTCCAGTTGCCTAACTGAACTTTTCAAGCTTAACCATGACCTGGATGACTGAGAACCTTCACAGAGCTGCTATACAGAATGAATTTGGCCAAGTCGGGGTGGCTGACATTTTATCTGAGGGTATTTCCTTCTGTGAATGGTTGCTGCCTTACGTTTTCACTAGATAAATGTGTTAAACTGGAACGAAACTTACTTGAAATTGTGCCAAAAGTTGGTTTAGTGTGGTTTAAATAAATTGAGAAATTCATAGTGTGATATGCACATCCTTTTTTAAATTCTGCATTATGGAGTGTCTATATGTGTTTATGTGTCATCTAAATGTATATTAATGTAGATTTCAGTCATCCAGGTCATGATCATTTTATGATCTTAAGTAAAGGGAACTGGACTTCTTCAAAACTGAAGACACCTTTCGTATGAGACGTAAAATGTCTTCAAGATCTAAATCTATCAAAGTCCAGTTGCCTTTATTCAAAAGCATAGGATTTGTCAGGTGAACATCTTCTTGCTGTGATGCTTTGTTGTACTGCAGGTATGACGTGCCAGGCGAGGACATCCTACACGGAGGATGAGGTCCTGTGGGGCCACCGCTTTGAGTCATGCATTTCTTTGGAATTAGGAGCATTTCGTGTGGACTACGGTGCATTTGACAAAACCTTTGAGGTCCAGATGTCACCCCAGAGCGCAAAAGACAGAAGCTCTGAAAAAGATCAAGAAGTTGTCATTTAGAAAATTATAGTCACTGTGTCATATGGGAGCTGGTACCAGCCATCGTTTTATATTAACTGAGAAAATAATTTCATAATTGTTGTGTTTTTAGAGAAGAATAGTCGTGTTATTTTCCTTTTTGTTTTGTTTTTTCAGATTTCTTTTGCCAAAAAATTACTCAAAATGTTACCTCACGTCTCATGCACAAATCGTTTTTTTTTTTTAGCCAATATGACTGAAAATAATTGATGTAACTGTAAAATTTCTAAAGAGTTGATTAGGATTTATTATAATCATGAAAATGAATATCAGGATGGTTATGATAGTAATGTTATTCAGTATATATGTACAGACCTTTTGATTTTTTATAACAGAACTAATTTAAAACCTTGTTATACAAAATGAAAAATAAATAAAGATATGTGTAACTGTGTTTTTCTTGACTGTTCAAATGGTAAGATGAGACTAACTCAAATTGAATAATAAAAAAAACAATACATGAGTTCAGTTAATGTCCTAATGTTTTCTCAGGAATGTTGCATCTCGAGCAATCTCAATTCCTTAGTCCTCGTTTGGCTAATGGAATTAAGGTAATAGAAATATATCCAGTGTATAAATTAGCCAAAATACATAAATCTGATGTCCTATATGACACAAAATGTGCTAAACTAAGCAAAAGCTGTCAGACAGGGCAAGACATTTAATTTTACCAAAAAGCTTAAAAAAATGAACACATTTAATTGTCACAGATTAAACAAAACCTTCAATTATGTTCTAAATAATATAAAGTTTGTTTATGTGTGTCTCTGGTGTCGTCGTTCACACCAGTGGGGGTCCTTCTACACTAGAGGCCCTTTGTTTAGTGGTGCTTTTATTGTAAATGTCATCACTCCGTTTGCTACAATAAATTATTTTTAACCGTCAATTATATCTAAGCCCGGTAGTGGGCGCTCATTCGCCGAAACTTCATATACATGAGCCGACGGTTTTACAGAAGAAGAATATTTTTGAGGACAGCAGCATGATGGGATATGCAAGTCCTCCGGCGGCGCGTTGCCGCCATGTCACCTAGAGAGAAACATTTAGCGCTTCTTTCTGTGTTAGGCTTATTTACTCTCGCTTTTTATTTTATCCCCACTTTTCTTTACGCAACTTTAATTCTTGCCGGTTGTTGCTCTGCTTGTTACTATCGCTGGGGAGAACCTCTTCCCGCCAGGTTAGGCCCAAATCCACGGGGTGGTCTTAACGTGCCTGGCGTGCTCAGACGCTGGTTGTGGGACTGGGGGGCAACCGGCGAGTCGGTCATCGCGCGGAAGAAAACGAGGAGTAGCGGCAGCAATAGAGCCGAGCTCCGAGAGACCGAGGGACACTTCGGACAAAGACCCAGGGAAACCGGGATTTACCGCAGAGAAGCCTTGTCAAGTGATTCATTTCTGTACAGCCCCAGGGATTTTCTCATGGGGAGTTACATAGGAAAACCGGAAAGTCCACCGGTCATCCCTGGGAGGCCGAGAGCCGGGAGAAATCCCCGGGAGCAACTGCGAGAAAGACTGTGTAGACCCAACAATGCCGTCTATACGCCAAACAGGAGGCTTTCATTCACAGGGTATGTTCATCAGGTCAAACCAGGCTGTCTGGGCGTGTGGAGTTCTGATCCGAGGATGGCGGCTAAGTTGTTGTTATTCAAACCATTTAAATGTCTTGGCGGGTTTTAATCATTGACCCTTCATGGAGATCATAAAAGGCACTCAGACCGGATTGGCTCTTACTGACAAACCTCCGTAGCAATAAACAGGAAGAGATTAGAATATTACTAAGATAATGTCTCATAGGCGGAAACATATGTAAAACTGTCTGCTGTTGGGAAATATGATTCATTTTATGTTAATATCTTTAACTATATATGCTTTGAAACACAACAAGCTTTGGGTTATTAAGGTTAAAATAGTCTGTTGCTTCTTTTTACAACTTGACATGGTGATTTCTGTTTCCATTTTTCTACCACTTCAGCTAAAGTCCAGAAATGTTTTTGTTTTTTTGTTGTTCAAGAGTCCATGTGTTGTGATGTATGGTTTGTTTTCTCCTGTCAGTCGATCTGTTTGAGAGGGTGGAAAGCCTCAGGGTGAAATCATACAAAAATGCACGGATGACTACTAAACGTTTTATAGACCTGATGTTCACAGTATTCTGTATCTGCACATGGTGTCAGAATTTGTTGGTCTGTCAGCATTTGGTGAAGAAAAGTCTGACCATGCAAAGTAAGCCATGTAATGATGTTTGAATGGCAGGAGAAGAGTTTTCTCCTTGTGTGGATATGATTGATGTCTGTCGCATGAATGCTCAGTAGATGCAGGAAAGATCTCTTAAAGCAGACGTTTGTATGTTACATGTATTGCATGTTTTCGGCAGGGAGCCACTGGTCCCAAAGGGCCGGTTCACCATCACCCCACAGCGCCATTACCCCCTGCAGCAGCCGGGGGTCTCCTCGGTGGGGTTCCTGCCTCCTGTCCGGTGGGACGGCTTCAGAAAGAAGAACATCCTGAGCCCCCGCAATTCCCCGGCTGCCCACAGCCCGGTCACAGTGAAGATTGCCAGGCCTGACCACAGCAGCCCCAGGTCTCTGCTCCGAGTGCGCCATTTGGAACTGAGTTGAAGCTAAATTCAGCTTATTAGCCACTGTGGCTGTTGATGAATTGTAGGTTATGTATTTGTGATATAGCTTCTCAGCTTAGGTTTTGTAGATTTTGAATACTTTGTATAAGATGTGGCCAGTGAGTCAGGGGGATGGAGGGGAAAGGAAGCATTTATTAACACTGTAAACACATTACTAACACTCACAATTTCTGATCTCTGTGCTTTTGCTGTTTTGCTTATAGTATGGATCATCTGACGTGCGCAGGGCTCAGCAGGGCCCCCGAAGACCCCTGCTCCAGAGAGAGCGTTCTCAAGGTGTTAAAGGAAAGCCGCAAAAGAGACGTGGATGACGAGGACAGGACTTTCATAACTGGGCAGAAAAGTAAAAGAAGGTACCAGCTCATTACAGCTTTTCTTGTTCTTATTTATGAGAGTGAAAAGGCACCTGTTTCAGTTTTGTTGGAGACGAGTCAGAAAGAGCTCCTAACCTTTAATGTTAATTATGGAACCGAGGACTAAAAGCACGGTGGGAAGACTGTGATGCAGCTCAGACCAAAGTCAGAAATGGTCCAAGAAAACAACAGTTATCCAACAAACAGTCGAAAATGCATGGCAACATAAAGGGCATGTGCGGTTTTGACCGATTAGACACATGTTTTTTCATCTATCTCTCCAGGCGCAATGACAGTGGAGGAAGTGCACACTCAGCCTTTGAATCTCTTTTGCCCAATGGAACGCCATCACAGCTGGTCCCTAAGTGAGTGGCTCCTTTGCTTGTCAGATGATGAGAGAACTGCTGGAAGGAGTGTGGTCCTGCCGTTCATGTGTGGGCTGAAGATTAAAAACTTTTTCCTTTTCTTCCAGGCCAGGAACTTTGAAAAGAGGCATGACGTCGGTGGCAGACGAGCAAATTCTGAAGAGGTCCCGCACATCCTCCATCAGCTCTGGCTCTGCGCTCCATTCCCCCAGAGGGACGCCTGGGACCAGGAGGAATGCCATCCAAAGCTCCTACAGCTCTTCATTAGGCATCGGCCAAGTACTTGATCTTCTTCTTTTAGACTATTTATCTGAAGATATGGGCGGACGTTTTGACGCTTTAATGTCTTCTTTTGACTTTACAGTGGAAGAAACCATCAGCACCCAGCTCTCCTTTGTCCAGCCCCGGATCGTCTCGCTCTCAGACGCCGGAGGGAGCCGCCAAAAGAGCCAGGTCTGCCTCTGCCTGTTTTCCCGCAATCTGCTGGTTCCACAGTTTGTTCACATGTGGAGTTTCTAACTGGTGGTTTCATCAACAGAGAGGACGACGCCCAATCTCCCAGCTCAGCATCCTCAGTGAGATCAGATCACACAGCGTCTGACAGGGCTCCTGTTGCTTGTAAGTCGATATTTTGATCTATGAACAGTATACCATCGTAAAAGGCAGAAGCCCAGCCTTTTCTAGCTGGCAGTCTGTGTTAATATTTGTCTAACTTGATATTTTTTACTATCCTGACCCTAAAATGACACACAAGCTTTAAATTAAATGAGCATTGTTTGATGTATCTTGCAGCAAAACTGACTCCAGTTCCCAAAGTCCCCGTCACCAGCTCAGCGGACTCTGCTGGTAGTGGTGGGAAGAGAAAGCGAAAAATCCAGTTGGTGTCCAGCCACCGGGATGATCAAATCTCTCTGGTTTGTACTGCAGCCTCACACTTGAAACCCCTATTAGTGCGCTCACCAACTGCAGTCACGTGGATTTCTCTGTTTTATTCTTGTTTTATTTGTCGAACCGCAGCCCCCACCTCCCGAGCTGGGCTACACGGTTACGGCAAAAGATCTGGACGAAGAGAAGAAGGCCGCCATCAGCAAGATCCAGAAAGTCCTGGAGACGCCTGGTTAGTTTGTTTGAATCTATTTATTTTCAACTTGAATGAGACGACACTGAGGTCCACCCACAAAGACTTGCACTCTGGACAGCTTTTTGCTAAAGCAGCTGGTTATTTAGCTTTTTCTACAGTCGTAATCTGATTTTTATTTTATTTATTTATTTATTGTCAAAACAGGAGAAAAACTATCCCTTCCATTTTCTAACCTGTTGCCAATTTGTTTCCCTTTTAGCCCCAGAACCAGAGAAGTCCGTGTCTCCCCCGGCCTCCACCTCCACTCAGCCTACCCTGTCTGTGAGCTCTGCGGGCGCCACCACCCTGAGCAGCCTCCTGGCCGCTCCCCTGCCCACCCCATCCAGCAGCGCCATCCCGGTCATTAACCTGGACCCCAGTCCTGCCAGCAGGGCCAGCGCTGCCCCCCCCGCCTCCAACCCTCTGCTGGAGGCTCTGAAGATGAAAATAACGACTACTCCCTCTGACTCCACCTCTGCTGCCACTACAGTCACAGGTACGCTCACTGAACTGAGGAAGTAGTTGCATCTTCTTTCCTGCGTGTTTGTTCTGTTCCTCCAGAGTTAGGCTTCACGTAGCTTGGATTTATATTTTCCCAGATATATCATGTGTGTTTGATATGGTTTTCCCTCTCTCTTTCTGTAGTGTCTGCGTCTACCACTCCCGTACAAGCGGGCAGCTTAAACCTGAAGGTGTCGGCTCCAGCCCAGCCCCCCCCTCCCTACCCATCTCAGCCCTCCTCTAGTGTGGGGCAACCCTCTGCCTTCACTCAGGTTCTGGCTCAGGTGTCCAAGGCCCCCAGCAGCACCTCTGCAGCTTCTGTAACGGGGCCGACCCTGTTCGGCATGTCCACCCAGGCCGCCGCCCCCTCCGTTACCTCTGCCCCCCCCGCCGCCGCCGCCGCCCCGCCCGGCAGCGCCAACCCGCTCCTGGCCGCAGGCTTCAAGCCCATATTTCCCGCTACAACCACCACCACCTCCTCCCCGTCTGCCCCGTCTTCAGAAAGCCGTCCCGCCGTCCAGAATTTCAAGCCCATCTTCGGTGACCCCCCCTCTGCGGCCGCCGTCCTCCAGCCTTCCTCCATCGCCACGGCCGCCACGCTGCCGGCGAGCACCGCGCCCTCTTTTTCCACCACATCCGCAAGCAACGCCGCCGTCGTCCCAAATGCTTTCTCCGGCTTCAACAGCACCACTGCCTCCACCGGCTCCACCCCCGCCACTGGCTCCACCCCCTCCACCCAGCCGGCAGCCCAGCCATCCCTGAAGTCCCTGTTTGGATCGTGGTCCACCCCGCCCACTAAAAGCATCAGCTCTGCCTCCGTGCAGCCTCCCAGCACGGGCAGCACCTTCCAGTTTGGGGCTGCCGCCAGCACCACCGCTGCCCCCGCCCCCTCTACCGCCGCCGCCACCACCACCAGCACCAGCAGCACCCAGGGCACCTTCGCGTTTGGCGCCGCGCACCCCAGCCTTCCGGCCGCTAACCCCACGCCGTTCGGCTTTGGCCAGAAAGCCCCCACCCAGAACGCCGCCGCCACCACGGCGGCCTTCGGGGGCTTCGCCCTGCCCAGCAACGCCTCCACCGCGGCCGCCACCTCCACCCAGTCCACCTTCACCTTCGGGAAGTCCGCGTTCGAAGCGCCGGCCGCACAGTCCACCTTCGGCTCCTCGGCGGCGGCGCCGAAGCCGTTCGCCTTCGGAGGCAGCGGGGCGCCATCTACACCCGCCTCCACCCCGGCCCCGGCTCCCGCCCCAGCTCCCGCCCCTTTCACTTTTGGGGCTGCGGCCGTGACTGCCGCCACCACGTTCGGGACCCCAGCTAAGCCCACGTTCGGATCCGGCTCCGCTGGTTTCGCTTTCGGCGCCAGCCCGGCTCCTCCAGCCGCACCCAGCTTTGGCGCGGCCCAGACCCAGACTCAGAGCTCCGCCTCCACCACCACCTTCACGTTTGGCGGGGCGGCTCCGCAGCCGGCACCGCCCGCTCCCACTCAGCCCGCTCCGGCTGGGTTTAACTTCGGCGCCAGCATGCCGTGCCCACAGTTCGGAACTCCAGTTTCCAGTAATCCCGCTCCACAGATGGGAAGCTTCAACTTCGGGCCCACTGCTACAGACAAACCGGCTTTTGGTGAGTCATCAAGAACGCCTGTCGGGACAAACCTTTCTTAATCCTCTTTGAACATCTTTAATAACAAGGGTTTTGTCATTTGTTTGACCTAAATCAGGATTTAAAACCTGTTTAACTGTGAGATAAAACTGATAATCCAGTCAATTTGTCTCTATCAGTCTCCTACATGTCACTAGGTTTTTTGGTATTCTGTCATTTAAAATCTTGCAATGCAGAAAAACCAACATGCTTTTTTGTGGAATTGAGTGGATGTTTTTTTTCTCTCCGATCGGATTAATTTTTCTCCGCAGGAACATCAACTCCATCGTTTGGGCAGAGTGCCGCTGCAGGTCCAATTCCCTTTGGAAGCCCTGGAACTCCTGTCCAAGGCTTCAGTGCTGTTCCATTTGGTGAGTCAATAACAGCAGCCAGTACTGTATACTGCTGTTTTCAAATGTTGGGTCAAATATGTTAACAGACTTCTTTTTTCAGTTGTTAGTGGTGTATATCAGAATACAGAAGCTATAAAGAAAACTAGAAATTTGGTCAATGCAGGCATGTGGACGTGATCCTGCCAAGAAAAAAAGGCTACATTCAATTTAAAATGGCATTTCATTATTGTGTGGTACTTTGTGAGGTCTGCCTACAGACCACAGAGGATAAGAGTCCTGGCATTTCTTGTGGATTCGGGGTTAGGTCGGATGTAATTCTAGTTCCAAACACACGATTGAGCCCCGATTTTATCAGCCACAGTCCTTTTATAAGATCTTTCTGTGGCAGATCACCCTGGTAAAGTTGATAGTTCATTGTTCAAAAGAAAAGTTGTCCAAGTGCTTATTCTCTCATCAATGTTTTCTTCCATCCAAAGGGTCTCCCGCGACCCCCTCCTTCTCCATTGGAGCTGGATCAAAGCCGTCTGGAGCTCGCCAGAGGTTGCAGGCACGCAGGCAGCACAACAGGAAGAAGTAACCAGCTCCCTGCATCCAGCACCGCTTTCAGAGGCTAACCTGCTAGCATCGTTCTGTCTAAAGCCCGACGTCCACCGGCTCACCTGCGCCATCTTCCCACCCTCCATCGAACTGCGCCCGCCCCGGAGCGTCCTGCTCGCCGGCCAGTTGGAAGGAGAACGCCAGCCTGCTGAGATGATGCTGCCTGGAAGAAGGCATGGCCCCGTGAGGGACTGTAGCGGCGGGGAGAAAGAATCCATAACAATGTTACTATACTTGAAGACGAAGAAAGGACATTCAATAGTTTTGATTCTGAACAAAAGCATATCCAAAGTTTTTTTTTTTTTTCTCCCTTTATGTGGACTTCGATTGGTTCGTCTTAAAGAGAAAGCTGAGTCGGGCAGAGACATGGAGCCTCGGCTCAGACCTTTATTTTTTTACGGGATGCGTTCACTGGTTTGTATGTTCATGAATGTTTGAGTACATTCTCTGAGTCTGAATGGAGGGAATGCACAGCTGATTCAGATAAGGTACACCGCACCTCAGTGCAAATGTAAAGTTATGAGATGTTTGCATTTAAATTATTTTTTTAATTGGCTCTCTGTCCCTGTAAATGGCTGATCTGTTTCTGCACCTAAAGGGCAACTTAGTGTCTTAATGTAGTTCATGCAAAGGTTTGTGTTTTCTGTTTCATACTTTTTGTCATTTCAAGCATTCCCTGAGTCCTCCTGTGGATGGCCTTCTTTCTCTCTTTTTCTTTGGTGATTGCCAACACTGATCGAAGTTGCTTGTTGCTGTTTATGATTAGGATGACTACTTTAGACCTGTGCTGACAAACCAAAGCCAACTGTTTAACTTTATGCCTATGATAAGAACCTGTGATCTTTCATTTAATCTTAAATTCCTGAGATGTGTGCGTTTGTGCCAGACTACCTCTCCTTATTCCCAGGCACTGAAATATTTGGCAGTATATAAAAAAAAAACTAAAAAAAACTATCCTACCAAATAGGTCATTTTTTACCTTAAACTACTGGTTCAAATGGTAGTGAGTTTTTTTTAGTTTTTTTTTTTATATATATATCTGAACAACACCTTACCCTTTATCCAGAAAAACAGTTACAGTAGTTTACATCAGGTTGACTAAAGTTAAGTCTGTTCACTTGTAGCCCCTCTTTTCTTAGTAAGGAAGAAAAAGCTGACGGTGATGCAGGGAGTTTTGTTTTAATGTCTTACATGCGCCATCATTTGATGCGATGGAACTTAAGTTGACACCCACAACAGTAAAGAGGTTGTTGGTGTTTAAACTAATTGACTTGTTCTCAGTAATCATTGTGAGAAATGAGCTGTCTCTATTGAATTAGCCAAACGTGAATTTTAGACATGAATGTTAGAACAAATAGACATGGAATTCCTCAAGGCGTCGTTCTGCTTTTCTGCCACGACATCATGTTACCAGATCCACTGAAGAGGCCCTACAGTTTAGTTTAACTGTGTTCAACTCCTCATATATTGACATTACCAGTGTACTCTTTTTGTAGTTGTAGTTTCCATAAAAGAGTGGTGTGTGAATGCTGTGTAAAATGTAAATAAAACATGTTTAAATTATTTGCATGTCATATTTGACTGAGAAACTTAAAAGGCCCTGGATACTGAAACTTACTACAATGACTGCCCTGCCATTAGGTGGCAGTGAAGACTGGTTCATGGAATGTCCACAAAGTGGCATTTAATTTAAAAAAACAATCCTGAAATATATTTTAAATGATACCCCTGAATTTAAATGGTATGGACATGTCAGAGTTCCACATCCGACCATTTTGCCATGTTTTAATTATCTCGTTCTGAAAAAATAAATTAACACAACCACACAGATTCTCGTAATTACGGCTTAAACTTGGTTACACGAACGCAGCACCAAAGAAAGAGTACTTGAGCGCATGCGCGGTGCCTTTTCAATGAGGCTAGCTGTTAGCAGTGCAAAATACGTGGCAGCAAGCTTTCGACATGGAGGTAGCTGCTCTTTTTGCCTTAACTTTATTGCTGGGTGCACTGGTTATTCTGGTTGCACTAGCGGTGGGCAGACGGAAAGATGAAATAAGAGAAGAAACGGAACAAGCAGCAGAGAGTGCAGGTGAGAGCCGTATTAGCTCATGGAAGTCGCTAGCTACTGTGGAGATGAACGTCGACAGGCGGCGACTTGTCAAAGCTTTCACAGCGTCTGCCTTTCCTCAGACAGCCACTCGTTCACTCAGTCATTCGGTGTGTATAAGATAGGTGTCATTTCAACAATTATAAACGCCAACCAGCCGAAAACTTGAAAAAAGATATAAAGAAACTTTTAAGGGACTGTCACATGTCGTTAGCCAATCGGTAAATGTTACGTTGACGGACCAATGGGATCACGGCTTTCTGCTGCGTAACTGGTTATTTTCATTCATGACAAAGTTCAACCGGTTATCTGGAAAACGCAACATGAGATCACTGCATTTGTGAGATTTAATGTTGTAATAGAAGCTGCACGGGCTTCCTTCTTTATGAAGAGTACTTCATACATACTTTATGTAATATCCTGTTGCATGGCTCAAAAAAGTGTCTGCCCTTTGCTACCTAGTGGGTCTTTCACCTTCTGACAGTGTGAAATTTCCGCTGTTCGTTAGATAAAGCTGCAGATTGGAGATGTGCGTCACTGCTGAATCCATCAGACATCTGTGTCCCCTTTTCCTGTCGGCTATCCTACAATAAACGCCACACAAAGTGGTTTTAGCTGGCACCAGTTGCCATAAACTCTTCCTCAGCCCTTTTGTTTGTCTTTCAGCTGAAGCCAGTGTTGCTAAGGGCCCGACTTCCAAGAAGCAGAAGCAGGAAAAGCAGCGCATCCGGAAGGACAAACCGGCACAGCACAGCTTCAGCCATCCGCTGCTGGCAGCCTCTCTGAAGGTGAAACGGAGAATTACTGTCACAGGAAATCCGAGAGTCTGGCAGAGCTTGTTGTTTGTGCACATAATTGTCGATACGTAGACCTCAGAGGTCGAGGTGGCCACAGATATGAAGCATTTCAGAGCGCATTAGTGTGAGTGTTTTTGAGTTTATGTATTTTCTGCTCTCTCGCTTTCAGGGCCACAGTGGGAAGGTGACGTGCATGGATTTCAGCAGTAACGGGAAATACCTGGCCTCCTGCGCCGACGACCGCACCGTCCGGATCTGGAGCACCAAAGACTTCCTGGAGCGGGAACACAAGTGTCTGCGAGCCAATGTGGAGCTGGACCACGCCACGCTGGTCCGCTTCAGCCCAGACTCCAGGTCTGCTACTGACCGAAAGCTGTCACAGAATCAGCCTTCTGATAAATGATCCATCTGAGCAACCAGTGCAACATGTATCTGCTCTGTATACCGCGACCTGACGACTTAACAACACTCAGGCCAACAAAACACCAGTAATCTGCATTGATATTGTTTAGGTCAGTTTATAACCAGAGATCTAGATTAGTTCACAGTTTAAAGACTCCACTGGAGGCACGCTGCTCGGGTACACGGTAATCCCCGCCCTGCCTTCACCGCCTTGCTTCGTTTCTGTTGCAGGGCCTTTATCACCTGGCTGGCCAACGGAGACAGTATCCGAATCTTCAAAATGATCAAGAAGGAGGATGGCACGTTTAACTTTAAAGCTGCTCCCGAGGATTTTCCACAGAGACATAAAGCCGCTATACTCAACATTGGTATAGCCGAGACAGGTACAGAACACCCGAGAGGCTCGGGGTTGGTTGGTTTATAGCTTTAACTTTTAGTTACTGCTTTCAGATGTCAGGATATCAAATCTCTAAACGCTGAAAACGTCTCGTTTTTCATTTTTTTCCTCTCTCCAGGAAAGTTCATCATGAGTGCATCCACAGACACCACCATCCTCATCTGGGACCTGAAAGGAGAGGTTCTGGCCTCGATCAACACTAATCAAATGACCAATTCTTACGCCGCGGTCTCCCCGTGTGGAAGGTTAGTCCTGCCCTCCGTCACTTCAGATTTGACACATATGGAATTAGCCAGTGTCAGTATCTGTTAATAATAGACAACTTCCTGTTTGTTGCATGTACAGAAAACGCGAACATAAAACAAAATTGCAAACATGGATTCTATATTTGGACCAATAAGGTCATTCTCTCAGAGCTTTCGGCTGAAAACTTGGCATATCTCAGCATGGCGTTTAGGGGGTCCTGAAAAACTTAACGGTTCTAACAAAACCCTCTACAGCAGATGAACAGTATCTGAAAGAGATCAAAAGTAATCAGCCAGACCTCCTTCAGAAGAAATCTTCAGGTGAATCCTCCCCAGAGCCCCAGCTCTGCTTCATTAAAGCAGGTTTGAAAGAACAAAAGGCTTCTAACATCCAGAGAAAATCTGTGGGATTTCCTTCAAGGAGCCTGAAAAGATGTTTCTCTACAAAATATCTGCAACCTGCGGTCTGCCTTGTTTCCATTCACGTCGGGACACGTTTCAGACGAGAGGCTTTAGATTTGGTTGGATTATATATTTCACCAAGAAATAGCCAAAAGTAGTGGTGGGGAACTTGGTCAGTTTTAGTTCTTCATGGCACCTTTATGCAAGGTTCAGTTAATGTTTGAATTCCGCCTGCTTTTGTCTTTTATGTGATGCAGCTGACATGTATCAGCCACAGCAGGCCAGAGGTCTTTTTAGGAACATTTCTGAAGGTTTTCCTGCTAAAAGGCCTCTGCTTGGTGTGGTGACCTCTGGCTTGATGGCCCATTAGCCGTAATGCTTAGGTGGGCTCTATACCTGGTGACATCACTGTTTGCTGATTCAGAGAACTCTTAATTCTATGTTGACTGCAGTTTTCTCACACGCTGCATGTTCCAGGTGTGTGTAAGTGTGTGTTCTGTGTCATGCGCAGGTTTGTGGCATCCTGTGGCTTCACTCCCGACGTCAAGGTGTGGGAAGTTTGCTTTGGAAAGGGAGGAGAGTTCAAAGAAGTGGCGCGAGCATTTGACCTGAAGGGCCACTCCGCCGGAGTCCATTCATTCGCCTTTTCCAATGATTCTCACAGGTAAATGTAGCCTCCCTGGTGATGGTGCGCAGCTTGGAGAATGGTCCAACTAACAGCTTAAGTCCACAGCTTTGTTTTACCAGATCTCCTTTGTCGTTGGTACAGAAATTCTCTCATTCAGAGTTCTAATCTGTGTTTTCCTTTTCACTCTGATCAGAATGGTGACCGTCTCAAAAGACGGGACGTGGAAGCTGTGGAACACAGACGTGGAGTACAAGAAGCAGCAGGATCCCTACCTCCTGAAGACGGTGCCCTGCTCCTCCTCAGAGGGCAGCCGGGTGGCCCTGTCCCCGGACGGCCGCGTGGTGGCCGTCACCGACGGCCGCAGCGTGGCGCTGTTCGACGCGGCCAGCGGGCAGCTGGAGGAGGAGCTGCGCGGCGTCCACAGCGAGGAGGTCAGCGGCCTCAGCTTCGACGTGAACGGCCGATTCCTGGCCTGCTGCGGGGACAAGGCCATCCGCGTGTTCCACAACGCGCCGGGCTACCGGGCGGCCATCAGAGACATGCAGGACATGCTGAGGAAGGCCCAGAACGAGGCCATGAAGCAGAGACTGCAGCAGCAGATCACAGAGGCTCAGAGCGCCCTGGACGCCGTGCTGGCCGCCCCCGCCGACTGAACGACCCCCCGAGGGTCCACACTGTGAGAGTTACGGCCGGGGGCCGCCTGGCCAGGGACTAATGAAATTTGCATGCCGTTTTAATAAAGAATATCTTTTTATGGAAATATTCAATTTATTGTGTCCATCTCTGTTTAAAATGTGTTTTGATTATTTATTATTAACCCCAGTGTTTCTCAACAGGATAAATCACTAGGTAGAAAAAGGCAAAAACATTACGGCTTATTCAGAGAAGATGGAGATAAAATGCTTGGATGTGAATTATTAGGATTGTAGCGAAACAATAAGTTGCCTCAGCCTCAGATCATTATGTTGTTCAGGATGTGCTAACCAGATCTCAAACATCCGCTGGGGAGCATGAGTATCTGCAGTTTCCATAGAAACAAGTCGACATGGTCGAATACCCAACTGAGTAACAATGCTGGGGCTGAATGTGGCTCCAGTTTGAGCTTGGTCACATTTTAAGAAACACAACTGAAAAGATTGTGACGCGTTCTATTTATTAAGGATATCGTAACGATGAAGATCATGCTTTAAACACGTTTCATGTGAAAAGCAGTCCCAGTCAGCTCACCTGTTCCAAATAAGACCCAAAATATTCGTCTTCTACATATACAAATAATATTTTCTCTAAATTATCAGGAACATAAAATCATGTTCCCTGTGTTTTACCATACTGAGACTTATGTATGAAACTGGCATGACACAAATGCGTCACCCTTTTTTTGCTACATATGAAGAAAAAACTAATCTGATGTGTGATCTGAGCAGTTTTCCATTATTAAAAATCCAGTTGCGTGTCAAACAAACTCCACTGTCTTTTGGTCATACAGCATTTTCATATCAGGACATTTCTACCTGTGTGTATGCGTGTGGTGAACCAATCCATTCCTTGATTCTGTAGTTCAGCAACAACAATCTAACATAAATACTTCTGTAGGATGTTAACTGCAGGAGCTTGTTCCACTCACCAGTGTAATATCGCCTCAGTACTGTAAATTGAGGCATTACATACAGACTGAGGTGTGGATTTTAAAGGAGTTATTCTACTGTAGATCATTTCTTTTTTTTCAGACACTGTTCTATATTTGTAGGTGTGTTCTGTCGTCCTGGTTGCAGAACAAATCCAGATAATCAGCCGTGGAGGTTGGCCCAGCTATCATTATACAGATTTTTTTTAATAGACATAACATTTTAAATGAATTATAACAATTGTAGTTTAAGACCACAATATAAAAAATAAAAGGCTACATTTGTGTCTTGTGTGATAACTAATTGGTCAGTTAAATAAGTTTAAATTCAGTTTTTGAGGGAAAAAAGAAGAAATTAGCTCTTTTCTGATTCATAGACGTGCACAGGTATTTCCCGACATCATATATGTATCTAATTCAAATAATAAATAGATATTGCATAATAAATTAATCATTTTAACTCTTGTAGTCAGTGTGTTTTGCCGTTTAAATAAAGTTTATATCGTCGAAAAAAAAAAAAAGAATTCCGAGTTGACCCGGAAGTAGTACGTCCTGACGACGCACGTTCTTCCTCGTGCGTTCGCAGCATGGGCAGAAGTCGTGGCTGGTAGGGCAGATGTCTGTAGAGATGGTGGAAGTCTCAGCGAAAGCGGCGGAACCGCTCCGGGCCGCCGGGGTGCTGCAGCAGAACCGGGCCTTCCTGGACTTCTTCTGGGACCTGGCCAAACCGGACCAGGACGTCCGGCTGAAGGCGGTGGAGAGCCTCGTCCAGCACCTGAAAACGGACAACAAGGTGGGGCAGGCAGTGACCACCGGCTCAGGCTGGACGCAGGGTTTTTTTTAAACCTTAAATAATTTTATCGTTTTTAAGATTTTATAAACCCTGAACTCCCTCTGTTAGCACTGTCCTCTGTTTAAATAAAAAAAGAATAAAGAATAAAATAGACGAATAGTGTTGACATCATGCTAACCATTACTAGCAAAGACTGTGGTACATTGTAAACATAATAAAACGTGTACAGAGGTCATAACTCGATAAAAATAAAACCATGTAATATAACATGAGTTATAATATGACAAACTTTTTTAAGAGTCTCTAAAGCCTTCATTTCCAGTGTAACATGAGGCTGTGTAGTGTTTGGGAGCCTGTGTTTAAAGGCTGTGGTGACGTTTGTGTCACGTGTCTTCTGCTTGATGTGTGTGTTGTAGGCTGATGAGTTGGAGTACACCCTGAAAAGGCTGGTGGACGGCCTGGCACACACACGGGAGGCTGCCAGGCCAGGATTCAGCCTGGCCCTGGGGCAGGTGAGTGGACACCGGCCCGGTCAGACTCCTACCTGTTAGTGTTAGTCAGACCAGAACCATAAGAACTGTATTTTGGTTTTGTCCAAAAAGTAAACACTTTTGGGAGGCTTTTGGGTCATAATATACCTAGGAAATGTGTACTACTGTACCGGGGAAACATGGCAAGCAGCCATGCTCTAAAAGAGGACGGATATTTACTGAAAATCACAAGTAAATGGTACAAATTGGACCCTCCAACACAGCATGACTGGCAAAAAATGTAAATAAAATATGTAATGGAATTCTCAACCAGATAAAAACTCAAGAAGAACTATGCTGGGACTAATGGAAGAAATGGACTGTTTATAGAACGACAGCATGACGGCAACAACATGGGAGCAAACAGCAGAGACATGGCAAAACTTCCCGTCTTCATGCTTGTTTCCCTTTTTTCCTCACATAATTCCATTTTATTCTTTAAAAAGAAACAATAAAAAGAAAGTGTTTGAAAACAAATAATCAGTCAAATCTCAGATGTGGGAGCTGATGGCTAAAGGCAGTAACCATAGAGGGCGTCTGTCTTACCCATTGACTCACCAACATGGATTAAGAAAACTCTTAACCGAGTCAAAAGGTGAATAATGACGTTGACTTGGCTCAGGTGTGATGCAGCCTTTTCCTTTTTGCTCCTTTTTGCTCACAGGTACTGACTGCCTTTGAGGATGTTTCCCTGCAGAGTGTCCTCGACAAAATCAAAGAAAAACACAACTTGGACTCGGTGAAAAAAGTGAGTTTTCCTGTTCTGCTTCCATGTAGCAGCGAGAGTGTTGTGAGTGGGATGTTAAAACATCAAGTCCATCTTTGTCTTTTCTTTTTTAACCTTTCAGAAACTCGCCAGGAACGCTATGTTTGGAAACTTATTTGGCGTCCTCGCCCTCCATCAGTCTGGCCGCATCAGTAAGGTCAGAAGGCTGCTGGACACTCAACTTATACTGGATCCCCTTGGATGGCTACATCTGGGATTTCCATTGTTTAAACGTATAAGGGTTATGATCTGGTCCCTGATAAAAGTAGAGAAACTTGAATTACAGAATAGCCAGATAAAAGTTGTTTTTCTCCACTTAAACTATCACTACTCTATTATAGGGTTCCTAAATCAATATATGTATGATCATTTTCTTTTTTATTCTTCTTTTCTATTCTATTTCTATTTTATTCTCTCTGGTGAATTTCCACAATTGAGTATTTTAAAGGTCCTTTCCTCCTTAAAGGGCTAAGAGAAGTCCTCGTATTTTGTCTAATTCTTGAGGATTGTTTAATACAGGTTGCATACGTTGCACGGCACATGCTAGTTGCTCTCACTTAATGAAGTTTTCCATTTAATACATTTTCTATCTCTTATCCTCTTAAACAGACTCAGACCTTTGCTGCAGAATTTCCACAACACTACTTTTTTTGGATAGCTTTTTGTCTGCTGCTGCAACACTCAAATGTTGACGATTAAATGAATATTGAGTCTTATTTTCTGACCCTGCTCACTCTGGGTCTGCGTTTCATCTGGTGTGTCTGCAGGAGCCCCAGGTGGTGTTGGGGTGTGTGCAGCTTCTGCAGAGTCTCAGCCAGCACAAGCAGCACCTGAAGGATCTGCCCAATAAGACCATGATGGACATCCTCACCGAGGTGAGACCCGCCCGCCGGCCGGCCGCTGGCGTCCTCGCCGCGCTGCTCGCCTGCTAACGGCGTGCGACGTTTCCCCCTCCCCAGATCCCAGAGGAGGTGTTCCAGGAGGTGCTGCTGAGCGCCCTGCAGACGGACCTGGCCTCGGCCTTCACCACCCCGGAGCAGCTGCAGCTGCTGCTGGTGGCGCTGCAGCGCTTCCCGCAGGCGCTCAAGCCCAAGAGGCTCAAGAAGCTGCTGGGCTCCTCCACCATCATCAACGCCGACAACGTCCCCAAGTAAGAGCCCGGGACCCGGGGGGAATGTGGAGCCGCTCCGTGAATGTTTGCTTAGCGTGCGTCTGCCGGGTGGACTAAACCAAACGTGGGTTTCCTTCGCGCGACAGGTTGACAGAAGTGTTGAAGATGGCCGCCCACTCAGCCAAGAAGGAGCTGGTCCTCCCGCCGGTGGCCCTGGACCTGCTCAAGCTCTCTCTGAAGGAAGACAGCTTCCAGCTGTTCTGGAACAAAGCCATCGTCGAGGGCATGTTCAAGGAGCCGTCAGGGCCTACTCAGTGAGTCTCTGCCTGGATTCCCACATGTGAATCCACACTAAGAAACACAACGATGTCCACACTAGAGTTTAGAATGTATTAATACTTGAATCATCTGTCTTTTTGACAGTGGCTATGTTCTTTTCTGTTAAAAAAAGGCTCTATAAAACCCACCATTTCTTAGCGAGTGTTTTATTCAGTGACGGTCAGCAGATTAAAGCTCACTGGTTACAATGCGGTCAGTGTAGATGATACAGGAGATTTAAAAGAAATGACAACAATATTCTGGAAAATATTCTGTGTCTATTAGACATAATGTCGTGTCTGAGCTTGGAAAAGATCATTTACAGTCTTAATCCTTTAAAGCCTGGTCCCAGAAAGATTGGAAGAATATTGGATTTTTTTAGTCTGAGGTCTTTTTTTGGCCCCTCAACAATATATGAAGAAAAAAAAGACTGAAATTATTTTGATCAAATTAGCGCGCAATAAGTCAAAAATATATGTTGGTGTAGTCTTCTACTGGCTGTTATCAGGTATATCTGAATGTGTACAACAGGGGTTTGAGCAAAGCTTTTATAACTGAATGATACAAAAAGTCTCAGATCCAAAAGACTTCAGAAACCGTGTGTATCAAATATGACACATCAAGGAAATCAAGGAAAGAAATGTCTTTTTATTGAAAATTCAATGGTTAAAAAACCAAAACAAAGAAAGAAGAAAAAACCAAAACGACGACGGGCCCTCGCCGTTTTGCGTCGGCAAATGTTCTGAAAATGACCACGGCAGCATGCCGGTCATCCAGGTGTTGCTGTGCTTTTCCTCTGACACGGTCTGCTGTCTCCGTCCAGCTACCTGAGCTTCCGTCTGCTGGGCAGCGCCCTGCCCCTGCTGTCATTGGCCCAGCTGAAGGAGGTCCTGTCCGGGGAGGTGATGATGCACTACGGAGAGCACGTGGTGTCGGCCCAGGTCAGTGGTCTCAAGACGTCCAGAGGACGCTTCGGATTAGTGGTCAACAATGGGATTTATCGTAGAATGGGAAAGACTGAGGAAACTGTCTATATTTCTCATCCCTGTGTGCCAGTGAGACATTAACCAGACACTTTTGAATTACCTTTTTTCTATTTACCAAAAGCTCATTTATACCAGAGCTGGACAGGAGGACCCTGACCGCTCCTTTTCCTCCTGCAGAAGCCGGGGCGCTTCCGGCTGGCCCCGGAGATGGAGGCCTACGTGGCGGCGTTCCTGCAGGGCTGCGGGGACCCGGACAGGCAGCTGGCCGTGGCGGTGGGCTTCTCCTCGCTGACCAACCGCGGCTGCCCGGTGGTGCCGTCGGCGTGGCGGGCGGTGCAGCACCTGCAGCCCGCCGCCCTGCGGGCCTACGTGGACTGGCTGAAGGCCATGTTCCTGCAGCCGCGCATGGACGAGCTGCTGGACTTCAGCACGCGCAAGCAGAAGGACAAGCCGGAGGGGCGAGAGCGGTGAGTTTTTGGTTTTTTCTGTTTTGCGGTGAGTCTGTGACTGAACAGGGAGAATAACCGCCGGCGTTCCTTTCCCCCCCCAGGAAGGAGAACCCGATGTCCCGCTTCAGGAAGTGGATCGTCTCCAGACTCTCCTCCATCATCGACAACTACCAGCTGAAGAAGCCCGAGGAGCTCATCATGGAAACGGCCAGGTGAGAGCAGCCCTCTGCGGAGCGGCGGGGGGGGCTGGCGCCGTCTGGCCAGGACGCAGCCCCGAGCCCACACGGTGCCCTTTCTTTCCCAGGTTCGTCTTCTTCCACGCTTTCTTCAAGACCAAGAAGGCGTCGCCCAAGATCCCGGAGACGAACGGACAGCTTTCCGCCCCGGTGGACGATGTCACCAGAGGGGTGCTGGTCAACTCGTTCTTTGGGTGAGTTTCAACCAGCTCTGTGGTTCTCCTCTTAAGAAGACAATCTGTCTTCATTAGAAACTGGACATCTTATAAGAATTTGCAGCGAAATAACACAAGTAAGAAAAAATGGTTTGAAATATTCCAGAAAAAGTTTTTATCCTGTCAAAGAAGCTGCAGACAGCAAAGATAAAACGTAATCTTATGTGTCTCATGTTTTTTATTCTACATGTCAGAGTGAAAAAATATTCCAATTAACAACAAGGATCCATCTTAAAGCAGTTTATATGAAGAAACCCAATAAGTGGGTTGTTACTTCAGGTCCTGGATGCCATACGATCATAAAGAGAACCAAGCAGTCTAAAAGCAGGGAGGGTCAGGCCTTTTAACCTGTGTAATGACCATGATAACCCTGGTCATTCCAAAGGGGACACAAATTAATTTGCAAACGCACAGCGCAGTTAGCCATTCCGCTCTATAGGACAACACAAAGTGGACAAACTGACCATTCTCTTTAGCAGCATCACACAGGCCCGGTAGGACAAACCAATATGGCCGTCCTGAATTTCCTCCTGACCCCACCCACAATAACGAAAGCCGTGAAGTCCACAGTCAGGCGCTTCCATTCTCCTGTCACCCACTGCCCTCTGACCCCCCCCGCAGGCTCCTCATGTCCATGCACAACATGCCGCCGGGCGAGGAGGGGCCGGCCGCCGGTCAGAAGCGGGTGCTGGGGGTCACAGCCGACGGGACCCTGTGGATCCACCACCTGGTCCGGTACGCCCAGGAGCTGCTGGACCAGCCCAAGCTCGTCCAGAGCAGCCAGCCCCTCAGCGCCGAGCAGCGGCAGGCCTGGGACAGGTACGCCCCCCCAGCAGAGCCGGCTCTCAGGACTCCGCCCCCAGAGCTCGTTTAAAGGTTACGAAACGCTGTCCTCCTTCCTCCAGCATGCTGGAGTCGGTGGCCAACCTGCAGAAGGCGGCGGGCAAAAGCACGATGGCGGAGAGCAGCGCTTTCCAGCAGCTCTTCATGCTGGTCGGCCTGCATCTCTTCAAGGTACGGCGTGCTCCCGGTGAGATAGGAACTGGGAAAGTTGACCGTGATTACGATGGCTTTCTCCTCTGAAGGCCCCCGAAGAGCTTCTGGACATCATGAAAGACCTGCAGAGCTGTGTGGACAAAGCTCAGCAGAAGAATGCCAAGAAGAAGAAGAAGAAGAAAGCAGGTGAGGGCTTTTTTTTTGTTTTGTATCCCATTCCCATTTTATTTTTCACCAAAAAGTAGCGGAAGGCCACACAAACGCAGCCGGCCGCCCCTCCCACACACGCTGGCAGCAGCCGCTGGATTTCGGTTGACACATGAATGCTAATTTGGCGGCTGTGGATGTTCCCGCTGCAGCCGCAGAGCCGGAGGAGGCGGAGCCAGAGTGGGTGGAGGTGATGGTGGACATCCTGCTGTCCCTGCTGTCCCAGCAGAGCCGACACATGCGACAGGTCTGCAGGACGGTCTTCTCCTCCATCTGCCCCCACGTGACTGCGGCTGCCCTCGCCGCCATCGTGGATGTAAGCAGCACCAACAGCCATTTTCTGAATGACTTTCAGAAGCATAAAGTTGAATGTTAAGCCTCCATTAGAGTTTTCTCGGAAGTCGTAGCGATAATTTGATCAACCAGGCAATGTTCAGAATGAATGAGGAACAAAGTGCTGTTGTTTTGAATATACTCAGTTCACCAGCAGATTCTGTAATGCTTTTAAGACTTTTTACTCATGATTAGGTATATTAAACTAATAATACTTATCAAAACACCACTTATTGCCACATATTTGCTCATTACAACCTTTATGATGTGCATGAAAATGAACAGACTAAACAAACCACCAGCTAAGCAGGACATTTATTTTTACCTGCAGTTGAAAGAAATTCCCCAAATTCTACAGAGAATCAATTCATTACTGTTGACACAGAGAATCTGTTGGGGATCTCTGGTGTGCTTCTTTTGATCAGGAACGGTTTGCTGCAATTATGCAAATAAGCCGAGACGTTTGCGCAGTTCTTATCTGGCAAACCCGGGGCTCCAAAGTGGGATTGGCTCTCATACTTGGAAATGCTTTAGCCTCCCGGGACAGGTTGTTTTTTCAATGTTTCGCCAGCAGGTGGCGCCTAATCCTGCAGAGAGAAGGCTGAGCTTGTAAACGGTTGGCGGGTGGAAAGGTGGCGTGTTGACAGTAAGCTGCCGTGTAATGAGGTGTGACGCTGACATGTCGGGGTCTGTGTAGGTCCTGGACCCGGATAAGGAGGGCGAGGAGGACAGCGCGCTGGTCGTCACCGACGACACGAACGCCTCGCAGACGAAGAAGAAGCCAAAGCAGGAGGGCGATGAGGAGCAGGATGAAGAAATGGAGGTGGGCCTTTTTCCTTCTCTCCCACTCCGCCTGTCAAACGCTCGGGGCCAACGTTCGACTACATTCTGTTGGCAGGAGGACGACTCGGACGAAGACTCCGACGAGGACAAAGGAGATGAAGCCATGGAGGAGGATGATGAAGATGATGAAGAGGAAGGCATGGAGGCAGAAGAAGTGGACCAGAATTTCCGCTTGCAGCTGATGAAGGTCCTCCAGAAGCAGAACGCTCTGGTGGGTTTCCTGGCTTCAAGCCCCTCCCCCTCAGATGACCAAACACGGTTAATGCGTAGAGTTAGACTCATTTCAAGGCCAGTGGCTCAAGAGGAGCTTCACAGCAGGTCAGCACACTGTGGTCCAGGTGACAAATAGCTCTGTTATGTTTATCATTCAGGCCACTGAGGGGGACGTCAGCAGCGACGAAGACCTGGATGACGACGCCATGATGAAGCTGGATAAGGGACTGGCAGCGCTCTTCTCCGAGCAGAAGAAGAAGGTCCAGGCCAAAAAGGACGAGAAGGCCAAGATGCAGCGGGAGAGGGCGCTCGTCCGGGACTTCAAGATCAAGGTGTCTCACCCCCTGCCTTTATCATTGTTTGGAAAACAGGCCGTCCAGGCTGCTCTGGCCATCTTAGCTTAGCCTCTTAGCTTCTTCTCCAGTCCGTCAACCCGTGTCCTCCCTGTGCGGCCGCTGTAGGTCCTGGACCTGGTTGAGGTGTTTGTGGCCCGGCAGGCGGGCAGCCCCCTGGTGCTCAGCTTAGTGGAGCCTCTGCTCAACATCATCGACAGGGGAATGAGCCCGGGCAGCGGGCAGCAGGAGCAGGACTTCCTCCGCCGGGCGGCGGACATCTTCAGGTAAAAGCAGCTGGAACCAGCGTCCAGCACTGATTCAGGACTCATTTGTTTGTTTTTGAATCACTGTGGGCCGATCTGCTCTTTAGGACTGTGTGTCCACTTGTGGTCATTTCCTTACTGTTACTGTGCCTTTGACTTTTCTAACATTTCAGCAGAAGAGACTCATGCTACGGCTTTTCTGGGTGTCCACCACAGTTGTTGTTTTTCCCTCCTTTTGATTTGTTTTTTTCCATCGAACTAATGTTTCATACTTCACATTGACGCTGTAGTTGCTGTTATTTGGCCAGACAGCGTGATTATCTGCCAGAATCCAGCAGTATTATCACATGGTTTTTATTTGGCCTCCTCTGAAAGGGCACCTTCAACATTTCTCTGGAGAGCCTGTTTTTAAAATCTGCACCTTAATCTGTGTTACGTCACAGATTAATCTGTGTCACAGAGGAAAGACAGTTTTGATTGGTCCAATTACTGCATTGAGGATAAAGTGTTCCAGCCGCCTGGAACTGCTCCACTTCTCCTCTTCCAGCCCTGTGGTGGTGTTTTTAGGCCCTTTATCGCTCTTTGTCGGCCTGAACCTCCGGTGACTGCTGATGGCGCCTGAGTTAATGCAATGTCCCTCTTCCTGCCCCCCCCAGGAACCAGCTGTGTAGGTCTAAGGTGTACTGCCGGGCCGCCGGCGACAGGCAGGAGGAGCTGCACCAGCTGCTGGACAAGCTGATGACCAAAACCCACAAGCTGTCCGACTCCTCCGTGTGTCTCTACTACTTCAGGTAGCGCCTCTGCGTGTGATGACGGAGCTAAAACAGACATCTGAATCCCTGCTGACGCTGTGCTTCCCTTCCAGCGCCTCCCTGTACGTGGTCAAGGTGCTGCGCGGAGCTCTTCCCGCCGAAGCCAAAGAGGCAGCTGACGACGTACGTTTGATTCTCGCTCCACGCGTGTCTCCCTCGTCCGGCCGCGGGGGTTGCTGCCTTCAGACCGCCGGACGGGGGCGGGGACGGGCAGAACAGGGGAAAGAAGTCAGTCGCATAGCTCATGGGTCAGGTCGGGCTAGCCGTGCAGTTGATACACAGATGCAGGTTAAATATCGAGTGGCCGGCGTTCTGTCAGGTCAGCATACCCCGACAGACCAGGATACCCATAGTCAATACGCATGCGCATGACCAGCATACCCTTAGTTTAAGGTAAACACACAAACTTACCAGAAAACAACACCGAAAGTCAAGTACTTTTGTTTACAAATTAACTTAGAAATGCTATTTCTAACAATTTCGTATTTAAAGCATGTGCAGTCCCTGGAAAATTAGAAGATATAAGCAAATAAAAAACGTGGCAAAATTGTACATCAATTTGATCATCGATTGAACTGTTCCTTTAATCCCAACATTGAACAAGACTATCATTACTTTTTTATGTGCTAACTACAACCTTACTGGTAGTAAGCATCATGCTCACGTTTGATTCACTTCAATTAATCTGTATCCAAGATGACGTAATGTCCAAATCAAAATCAACGATTGGCTGGGCGGGAGGTGTGTTTTGTATGGGGACGCGTTTTGTAGATGGCTGCAGGTGCAGCTAGACCCTTCTGTAAATACACTTTAAACTACCTCAACGCGCGAGTATCCCTTTAGTTTTGTACGAAAGGTATGGCGATCCCTCGGCTTCTTCAAGTGTTCGCTACTTTTCGCAGTTCGCGCATGCGTAAGACTATTGGCATGCTGGTCTGTCGGGGTATGCTGACCTGACACAACACCGGCTCAGCTCCCGTATCCTCACCTCTAATACCGTCTCCAGCCCAGCAGCAGACAGATTCCAGGTCCGTCTCCGGGCTTTATCAGGCCAGGCAGTGCCCTGGATACCATGGCCTCCTTTTTAACGTACCTGTCTTCTTTCCGCAGATTTCTTGACAGGGTTTTTTTTTTTTTTTCTTATCAGCTCTGAAAATCAAAGGGTTGTTTTTTCTTTCTACTTTTTTTTTCTCTACACCTCGTGTTCATACGCTTGGCCTTGCCTTTGCAGATGAACTGAAACTGCTTATCATTGAAGAGGCGGGTTTGACTTCAGAGACGTGCCTTCAGGGCGAACCTGAGCTCCTGAACCTGTGGAAAAAATGCCCCAATAAAACGCAGAATGAGCAACAAAAAAAGGTTCCGCATGAACCTGCTATTGCAAACTAGCCGGTAATGTCGGCTACGTCTTATTTGATGAGAAAGGGATTTTTTGGTGGGGCTTTTACAGTTGATGTGCTTAAAGTTTAAGCTTAAAGGAGGGAATCGCTCCATGTTTTGCTTTAGTACATCCAGCCCACAGTAACACAGAAAGACTTAAAGAAAAAGGAAAGAGACAGCTGCGTGTTGGCTACATATTTGCTTCTGATTACTGATTTTAACATCAGTTCCGGCTGATGAGCATTGCCTGTCCAGGCTGCGGCGCATCTGTCAGAGCTGTCGCAGAGAAGTGCGGATCCGACATGTGCATCTGTCCAAATCAGAACTGCAGCCAGAAAAAACATGACAACGATGACTCGTCTTTATCTGACGCCTCTGTTTTTCGTGCGCAGCTGAGCTTCATGGGAAACGTGGACGTGGAGCGGGTGTCCGGCACCTTCAGAGAGGCCCTGGACTCCTTCCTGAGCCGGAGGAAGAGCCCCCTGACCACTCAGATGTTCACAGACCTGTTCACCAGGTTCCCCGTGAGTCCTGCTGCCCCTCTCGAGCGGTTAAAAAAAGAAGCTCCCGTCCAGCACCGACGGCCAAACGAAACCTGTGTGTGTGTGTGTTTGTTCCCAGGTTCTGTGCGTGAACCTGCTGGATACAGCTGTGCAGTACATCACCTCTGCAGTCCGAGAACACCAGCAGGTAAAAAACCCGTCTGTCATTAATGCAAATAAAATCTTGGTCTAATGTTATTTCCGAACTGATCTATCATAAATGCAGCTCACAGGCTCCTTAAGGGTTTCTCAAAAACGGATTCATTCAACAGCTTTGTTTACAACCCTTATTGTTCTCTGCTAGAAGTATCTTCACCAGACTGGATTTAAAGTTCTTGATTTATCGTGCCATCTGGCTTTTTACTCTGGTGACAATCTTTTTTTTTGCTTTTTTCTTTTTTTTATTGGCTCTCTGACTTTCAAACGGGTGCTGTAACTTTTCATAAATCTCTGTAATTTCCCAAAGGCCCCGTTTGTTAGATTTTAGCAAACAGTCCGGGCCACAGTGTGAACACCGTTCATCACGGCGCTGTTGAGCTCAATGATAAGAGCAACGACATGAAATGACTGTTTTATTGCATAAAAAGGTCAAACATATGAATGGAAGTTGTAAACAGCTTGTCGGGTTTTTGGTTTGCTTGCTAAGTTCATATTGGCCAGAAACGTCTGGTTGAATGGATTTCACCTTCAGACAGTCCACGGATTTTGGTTGTGGTTGAGGTCGAGGTCAGGACTCGAACGGGTATCCTGAGGTATATCAGTGTTAAGGGCAAAGGGTGTCTCAGAACTCGCTCTTTGTTTCAGTTTTGACTAACAAAAAAGGGAATTTCTTTTTATTAGAAAACCTTCAGCTTTAGGACTGATTTATTTACTTACTTGCATTCTTTTTTTGCATTTTCTTATAAAGCAGCTATGGTCTGACTGGCTCATTACATCTTGGACCAGTAACCACTAGGCTTGTCCCGATCCGATATCTGGATCGTATCAGCCGGCAGGAGAAAATGCCGATCCAGACTCCAGATCCAGTTTTTCTTTAACTCCGATCCCACACGAGCATTAGCATTAGCGTCTCCTAACCCACAGGTCTGTGTCTTAACCATTAAGTAGTTATCAGAGTAAATCCCTGTTCAACATGAGTCTGACAACTAAATAAATAGGCTAAATAACTTTAAAATTTACTACATGCTCTGATAGGCTGGGATCGGGAGTGAAAAAAGCTGGATCAGGACATCCCTAGTAACCACAGAACTCAATCTGATTGACATTTTTCATAGCGTGTATAAATGTGACACTGTTCTTGTTCAGTTGAGGCCCCAGTTGCTCCCATTCATTTCTCTGATGACAGACGCCTCACAGCAGAACTGTAAATGACTTTTGTGTCGTGCTTTTGGTCCGACAAGATCACCGGTCCGGTTCTAAAAGATCTGGAGCCTCACAACAAACCGGCCAGAACAGAGTCCCCCCCCCCCCCCTCCCCCCCACCACTGCCTCCGTTAGCGGTCTGCTGAAGGCTGTCCGTGTGCTCTGTGTCCAGGGTCAGGCCTGCGTGCTGGTCCTGCGGGCCATGCAGAGCCGGGAGGTCCAGCAGCTCCTGAGCGGCGCCCGCTGGACGGCGCTCTGCGAGAAGGTGTCCGGGCAGCTGAGGGCGGTAAGTGGAGAGCCAATCACAGGAGGGCGAAGCTTCTCCGCCCCCACAAAACACGGGACAGGTGGAAAGACAGCCTTGTTCGGTGTATGTTTTTCAAGTTATTTTTGCCCATTTTTAAGATGGATTCACCAATTCAGCTTCCCCTCCGCCTCCAGCTCAGACACACACACATATACACTAGGGATGGGAATCTTCACCACCAAGGCGATACGATACACATCTCGATACACAACCAACGATTCGATACATTCACGATTCATGGAATTTCTAGTGATAAGATTCGATACGATTCTCCAACCTCCTGCGATACAGAACGATCAAAATTTAAAATGCTGCGATACAGTGCGATACGATGCGATGCAATGCAGAAGAAAAGTACACCATGGACTACATAGTTCAAGTTATGGCACGCAAGCTAACTGTGCCTTTTATTTTGAAACAAAGGAAGTGCAACTTAGAGAGTGATTGTCTCTCTGAATGGAAACAGGGATGGAAAGAAACGCAACTAAAACTCAAAGACACGTTTCTAAAAAGTTATAATAATAGAAGATAATAATCGGTTTGTATCGATGCAGGTAGTTTTATACGATGCATCTCGAGTTTATGTGCGGTTTTTACCGATACAGACGTTTGTAAATCGATGCAACCGTATCGCACAGGTCGTTCCGATGTTCCGATACGCATCGGTGAATCTTGCCATGCCTAATATACACACACACATATACACACACACAGTGTATGCTCCAGCTGTCATTTCCCCAGTTTAGATCCTGCAAACTTCTCACGGTGGAACTGATAGAAAGCCGCATTCCTCTGCGTGCACGGGGCTGTAGGGTCGCTTCCCGCCTCCACCGTGAGCCCAGATGTTCACACGCCAGCAGGCCGCGAGCCCGTTTGCATTTTAACGACATTAACGGAGGAAGTTTATGAGATTAGGCGTGGCGGTGATGAATGGGGGATCGGAGCCGCCGCTCGGCTCGCCGTCCTTCACGCGCCCCCCAGAGTGTGGAGGGCCGAGAAGGACCCAATTAGATGTCTGCACACCCGCCCGGAACTGCTCCACTTCTCAGCTTTTTCTCTTCACAAACTATTAGGGATGGGACGGTTTCTGAAAACCGTCCGAACTGTTTGGTTTGACTGTCTCGGTTCGGTTGGCGTGTGTTGCGTACGGTTCATGCGCTGCTCCTTTTCCTCAGAGGGAAGCGTTTACACTCCAGAGCAGAAGGTGGCGCTACTGCGCCCAAAGCCAACCACCAATAGGAAACAAGAAGAAGAAGCAAAGCAGCGTAGCCGATAAAAATCTGACGCACCAACAGCAGTTTCTAGGTCTGCTGTATGGACCACTTTGCATTTAGAGGGAAGAACATGTTGGAACTAGCACCGTTTCCTCGCTTGCAATGCCAGAATCTCACCTACTCAGACTGTCCCAATAATGTATGATATGTCGCACTGCTTTTTTCTTTCAGTTTTAACCTGACTATACAAGACATAATAGATTTTCCTAACCGAAACCGTGACCACGAAACCGTGAATCGAACCGAACCGTGGATTTTGCGAACCGTCCCACCCCTACAAACTATAGATTCCCGTTTTTGTGAAAATAAGAAAATAACTTCTAACAGGCTCCAACACCGTTAATAATCAAATCGGTCTGTTTTCATGTGTCAGAGGTACCAAAAAAAGCTGAGAATATAAGGTCCCCGCCGTCTTCTTTCAGAGTCTCCGGGTGGATCAGGCCGACAGCAAGTTGGTGCGGGAGAAGCTGGTGAAGGCCCTGGAGCTCTGCCAGTTCCTGGTCAAACACGTCCGCCAGCAGGTGCGTGAAGAGGAACTGTCTCTGTTAGCCTAGACTGACTCTGTTAGCCTAGACTGACTCTGTTAGCCCGGACTGACTCTGTTAGCCCGGACTGACTCTGTTAGCCCGGACTGACTCTGTTAGCCGGACTGACTCTGTTAGCCCGGACTGACTCTGTTAGCCGGACTGACTCTGTTAGCCCGGACTGTCTCTGTTAGCCATACTGACACTGTTAGCCGGACTGGCTCTGTTAGCCATACTGACACTGTTAGCCCGGACTGACTCTGTTAGCCCGGACTGACTCTGTTAGCCCGGACTGTCTCTGTTAGCCCGGACTGTCTCTGTTAGCCCGGACTGACTCTGTTAGCCTAGACTGACTCTGTTAGCCCGGACTGACTCTGTTAGCCCGGACTGACTCTGTTAGACCGGAATGACTCTGTTAGACCGGAATGACTCTGTTAGCCTAGACTGACTCTGTTAGACCGGAATGACTCTGTTAGCCTAGACTGACTCTGTTAGACCGGAATGACTCTGTTAGCCCGGAATGACTCTGTTAGCCGGACTCACTCTGTTAGCCGGACTCACTCTGTTAGCCTAGACTGACTCTGTTAGCCTAGACTGACTCTGTTAGCCCAGACTGACCCTGTTAGCTGGACTGACCCTGTCATTGTCCTGCATGCATAGAAGCATCCGGTGGACCTGGAGTCCCTCCAGGAGGTCCTGCAGTCCCTGACCAGCAGCATCTCTTTCAAGAAGACGGGTCAGCTGGAGGACACCTACTGGGCCGTGATGAAGCACTTCGGAGTGACGTGAGTTATCGACCCGTCCCGTGATGGCGTGAGGTTCTTGAACCCGGTGTGAAAACCGTTAGCAGGTTCTAGCCTCAGACGCCAGTCCTCCGCCGGAGCTTGTGTGTTTAAAGCTGACCTGACCCTCCGTTTGCTCCTGTCCACACGACCAGGAAGCCCAAAGCGGACAAGGCAAAGCCCGATGGCCAGAGCGGCCAGGAGCCGGCGCCCAAGAAGAAGAAAGGCTTTCTGCCGGAATCAAAGAAACGGAAAAGGCGGAACCAGCCCGTCCTGGAGCCAGCGGGTGAAACACCAAGCACCGCAAACCAACCGGGGGCAGTGAAAGCACCGGGCAAAAAGAAACCTGACAAGAAAGCTAAAGGCAAAAGGCCAGCCAATGGCACGCCGGCCTCACAGCCCAACCCGGCCAAGAAGAGCAAGACACAGGCGGACAGCAAGCCGGCCAAGAAGAAGAAGAAGAAACCCAAGCAGAAGAAGGCAGGAGATGGGCAAATGTAAAGTGGACTCTGCTATTTAAATGGACACAAAGAAGCTTTTGGAACGTCCTTTTTAAAAAGGCTGTTTTTGTCTGTTAATTTTTTTTACCGCCTCGTTTGCCATTTCTATTTTTTCTTTTTATGACAAAATTTCAGCTTTAGGATGAGTTATACAGACATACAAAAAAACAAATTGAGGCGTGGTAGGTGGATTGAAAGATTATTTTTCTAATATGTGACTGCTGTTTAAATTAGAAAAATGGTTTAAAAAATAAAAGTCCATCAACTCTTCCCTCCTCACATTCTCTCCCTTAGCTTTTCATGAATGAATGAATGAATGAAAGTCTGTAAGCTATTTAACCCCCAGGTCTCTCAGATCACATCTCCTAGTGGTCTGGGGCCAGTTTGGCCACCATCACAAGTTTTATGTAAGCTTCATCGTGTTTAAAACACTTAAAATTTACGCTTGCACTTAACTGCAATGGATGCAAAAATATAGATGTATTTGGTTCTATATCAGGGTTTGGCTTAAGAGAAGCATCCATCTGAGTCTTGGTCATTCTAACCCTAAATGGGACAGAAAAATCCAACATTTTTAGATCTTTACACTGTCCATTAAAGCTTTTATTGCATTTAATAAAAATTCAGTTTTTCTGTAAATAGGATTATAGATAGTGGTCATAGTGTCAAGTAGATTTATTTTTTACAATAGAATGCATTAATAGCCAAAGTAGGTCATAAGGACTAAACACCACTTCCTGTTAGAGCCGTAATAAAAGTCTTCAGGGGATTTCAATGTCCAAAATTGGCCCGTTTCACACCACAGAGTTGTCATCGGTTTCTCTGTTCTCAGGCCCAAATGTGTATGATTCTGACTGGAAAAAGCAGTCTGATGAAAAAGCCTGGGTTAGTAGTCGTGTTCTAATGAGCCCCTGTCTGAGACCCCAGCTTTCCAGCTCTGATTCGTGTTGTGTGTTTGCTCTGAGCACACAGGCTTTCCCCTCAGATTCTGTCTTAGTTTTTACGGCTTCTAGTGCAACTTTGACCTGACTGGATCTTTAATATTTCTGTCTTTGTCAACAACCAAAGACATTCAAAAGCACTTAATTAAAAACTAAGCATAGAGGGAGAAAATCACCCATGTTGCTACAGAAAGTACAGTCGAGATGTAGGTAGGTGATGTTGACGGTAGCTATGGAAACCGTCTGCAGGGGAACATCCATCCATTTTTTTTATACAGCTAACTCCCAAGGGGGTCGCAGGTGGGCTGGATGAGATGAGAGGAAGGATGCTAACCACCACAGGTAAACTAGTCAAATTTAACCACCAACAATTTAATCTACCAACAAACTGCATCTAGGTTGGACAGTTAAATTACTTAAAAGGAAAAGAAATTCAACAACTTTTGGGAGAGCGGCACCAGCTGTCGTTTTCCACATGAAGTATATTTTTAATCATTTCGTCAGTTCATTGTGGCTTTTTCCGTGTTTTTATTCAGGCTACATGTGCAGAAACTCCCTGTATGAAAAATACATTTAAACGATGATCTGTGTTTCGCAATGGGATTGAAAGAAAGGATTTATTCTTCATGTGAAAAGCAGAGCCTCATCTCTTCTCCACATGTGCAGACTGAGAACTACAACCACATTGTATAACATCTTTCCCAAGAAAAATGTCACTGGCCTTTTGAGCAGGATTGGATGTTGCAAGCCTTTGTGCTCTAAAGGTAAGCAATCGCACAGAAACCCTAATTTGGCTGTCAGAAAAATGACACAGTGTCCCCCCAAATGGATTACTGTACAGGACATGAAGCCACGCGACGATAAATCTGAGGGAGTGTTAGCAGACAGCCGCCCCATTCATCAGTAATCTCATCCTAAAGCCCCCGCACTGCAGGATACCGGTGGAGGGGGTCGACATTCAGCCGGCGGATATTCAGCCGCTGTTCGGCCCTGTTCTCTCTGAAACTGTAACCCGCACGGGGGCTCCGGCATTGTGAGGACAACACAAATCGATACCCAGCGAGAGTTCGTTCAGCAGGTTAAAAAAAGACTCTCAGCCGTTGCGCCTTTAAAAAATAGAAGGAGAAGTTCTTAGATTAAAACCACAAGCCGACTCAAATGATGGATTCTCATAAGGGCTGTCCATGTGGATGTTGTGATGGGTGAAAACTGTCTAAATGAATATTTTCCTGCTGTTTTTGTGAGCTTAGTAGAAGCCAAAAGGAAACTGTCTCCCATTTCTAAAAGTTTGAAACAGGAATTCTATCACTTGGATTTGTGGATATTCACTTTCTAAATGGATAAAATAGCAAATACCATGCTCTTATGTGTATACACCACTTTTACAGGTATCCAGGGGTAATTTGAGGGTAACTCAAAGGTGGTTTCCTGCACAGGTAGGAAAAACTGCTTTGGCTTGTCACCATCAGATCATAAAGTCTGGAGTTGATTCCAAATCTACGTAGGTTGGGAAAACTACACAAGGACATATCAAAATGAAACAGGAAGAGAGCATAATCCTGGGGGCATTTGGCTTGCCGGAGACAAAAGCCTGTTGGATAACCAGAAAGGAGGTGTCTGTGGTATAAATTCAGACAGTCACTACCTGCAAGACAGCCTTGAAAAAGCCTTTGTCCCACTTCATTTGATTTCCTGAAAACATTTGATAAATAACAGACACCAAGTGACATTTCCAACTCTTAAGCTAAAAAAGAAAAAAAGACAGGCAGCAAAGCAATATTCTATTTGTGACACGTTTAATGACCCTTTTTACCTGTTGACCCGGTCTGAATGCATGATGATAAAAGTGTTTTAGATCTAGCTGTCACCATATGGAGAAAAAAAAGAAACGTGTTAGTTCTTCCTTCTTTACGGATCAGTGCGGGTAATTTCCTGAGCCTTTGCTATTGTACCCCGGCAGTCGCAGCTTGAGATGCTCTAATGAAGCCTACAAAATGGCTCTTGTGATGACAAATGGCTCTCCCTGAACCCTGACAGCAGGGGTGAGAGCGGGAGTCTCCTTCCTGACAGTGAAACCGACACCCCTCATCGCTGTGATGGCGCGCGGAGGCAATCTGCTAATGCAGCCCGGCACAATCATCCCAGTGAGTCACAGTCAGGGGAGAAGTCTTATCAATATGAGAAAGATGCAGCCGAACGCCGGCCGGATTTATCCCCTCACCACGACAGAGGGGTTTATCTCGGTGGATTCGTCCTGCATGGCCGAGGCGGAATTTTTCCCAACACACGACGCAGAGGAGACTGTGCTGTGTTTATCACTGCAAACGTTGGGTTTTTCACCCCGAGCTGCTCTGGCTGCCGCGTTCCCTCCACAGTGGACGGGATGGGAGGCTGCAAGCAGAATGTTGGTTTAACGAGGAGCATTGAGGGAAATCTAATAATCAGTATTTTTTACACCTTGTGTTCGGCTCCACTCCCGCTTGGAGAAGGCTCAAGTCTCCACGCTAATAGCCCAGTGTTCTGTCACTGCCTTCAGCTTTTCCTTTTGGAACCACACAGATTATTTTATACATATGCTTATGTATCTGCTTGTGTTTTTTTATCTATAATCTTTAAACCATCATTCTCACACCCACATGACACATCCCACATACATGCCAGTTCTTCTGAAAACAATAAATAACTGTACAATGATAATTTCCTTCAAACATTTCAGTACCAATTTCCAAATGTTCTCAGGTAGAAAAAAAAGACAATACAGCCATTTATGAGTTTGAGAATGGATGGAAGTGGCAGCTTGTTTTAATTTTTTCAACTTGGCATGAGATATTACACGTGGAAATGTTCCCACTTTTGGAATAAGAAATCTGGACATATTAAGCTCTAGTTCTAATTTTAAACGTTTGTGAGGTCCAGCCAATTATGTTACGGGAGATTATGCAATCGCACTGCATTTGAAATGAACTGTTTCGGGGACCCTTAAGAGCTGATCATTGGATACCTAGACACCTTGGGAAGTATTTAGCTTGGAGAAACAAATCCCCCCGGAAAACGGAACCATGAAAAATGGCCTCATTATTGTTAAATTGGTCTATAAAAGAAAACTAGGCTATTCCCATAGCGGCGTTAAACAAAACGCCCTTCTCTCGGTCTTTTTCCGTCTAAAGGGGCTTTGTATTGTAAAAGTGGCTATAAGGGATTGCCACCATTTCTAAAGTCTGATCTCTAACCTCCATTACCTCCGTTTATTCCTTGTCACTTACTCCTGACTTGACTCCATCTCAAACCTCTGGCCTCAATTCATCTTTATTGCTGACCACCATCCATTTCCCAACTGCCGTTCAATCCCATTCATTAATGGATCAAATTGCCACTGAGCTCCGACATTCATTCCAATCATTGATTTACATTTAGTCCTAATCACATCAATAATATTCCCAGGCATGGGGCTCCATCTTTTCATGGTCACTTGTCTCCTAACCAATGAATTACTCCACTATGTTGACCTCTTTTCATTCCTAATAATTGGTTTCTATTGATATCTACCATTTAGCTCCATTCATTCTCAGCCACTGACCTTAATTCACGCACTGAAATGTGTATACTAATTCCACGATAGGGCTTCATGACATGATTTCCCCATACAATAATCTATTTTCTTTTGGGGCCACTTACAGCCGTCCGTTCTTAAACTGCTAACATTTGACCGACATCATGTCCATCCACTGACATCCATCTCTTCCTGGTCTTTCATCACCTCGCCCCTATTCATTCCTAACACTAACTTCCTTCCATCCTTGAAAACAAAGAGTCCATCTTTCCTAACAGCTCCTCTCTCAGTGCCGCTGGCTTCTCACCGTTCAGTCTTCTCTGTTCGCCAGCATCTATAAAATCACCACTGAGCTTCAACCATCTGTGGTCAGTCGACTCCGTTCTTTGCCACTGACAGGCAGCCAGCTTTAATATCTCATCCCATTTCTTGGCAAGACATATATCCCCCTAAAAAAAGACCCAAAAAAAGCACTTAACTCCAGCTCTACTAGAGAGAAGTGCTTCACTGTCAGGTCAAATGAAGACGTGTTTTCACTAAATGACCAATGAAAAGTCATCCACTTCAGAGTAGAATACTGTGAGGAAGTTACCTGTTTGTGACGTTTTACTTGTGTTAATGAGTGTTTGTTTGTCTGTTTAAAAATGTTCTTATGCTGAAATCACATTCCATCCTCAGATTTCAAAGTGGCTCACAGCTCTGGAGAAAACATATGTTTAAACATGGAAGGCTTTAGTCATCTGTCATTGCCTTTCCGGCTGTTTTCCTGCAGGGAAAAAAAACGCTTTTGTTCTGTTGTGCTTATGCCAATGAGATAAGATAGATGGGCACTGGGCCGGGCCGGCGGGCTGCCAGTGATCGCTTCATATTCTCAGGCCCTTCTTTGGTTGGGGACGATTAGGAACACGGTGTCCTGGCAGTGGTCCAGCCCGCTGACAGACGCAGACTCCCTCTCTGACCCTCCGGCAGGACATGATGTGGCTTCATTACAGGCAGACGTGGAGAAGACGGACATCTAACCTTCATGCCCGTAAATGACGGGGAAGGATTGATGGGGCCCGTGCGGGTGACTTTGCTCGGCTCGCCGTTGGCCTGATTGTGCATTCAGCAGAGAAAGTTGTCCGTGTACGGAGCCGGCCCGGATCAGGGAGCCTCGTGCACGGTCCCCAGCATCCTTCAGAAGGTCATTTTTGCTCAAGAGAGTCGAATGATGTCACTGAAATCTACTTATCCGTTTGCATAATACATCATATGAGCTGTAAGACTTCTTTTTTTTGCTTGATTTTTGCAGATTTACCCTTCAGTTCGGTCTGCCATGCGGTTTTGCAATTGCCTGAGCAGCAGAAAAAAGCACCGACACCAAACAAAAGATTAACAAAGCGTGTAGGTATCATGGATTTATTTATAAATTTTCAATATTACATATTTCCCTTTGATAAGGCAGATTATATGAACTCCAGAAAGATTATGTTACTGCAAAACATTCCAGCTCGCGTAATGCCATCATACATTTACAATGAAGTCATGGAGTAAATGACATATCGTTTCTAATAGGCCCACTATGATACAATGTGAGTGATCCAAAAAAAGGAAGGGACTGGCCTCAATCGGAAGCCTTCGTTGGAAGAATTCTCAGTTTATTACATGTCAGAGAATACATTATAAATACTCATAACCGAAAATACCGTATAATCGCTAAAACTCACCATCTGACACTTGGAACGAAAAGAAAGTCTGTGTGCATAACTACAGCGAAAGGTCTTGCATCCTGTCAAGCCGTCTAAAGCTACCTACAGACGTCCGCCAGACACCGGAGGACAAATATGCTAAGTCACTTAATTGAAGGAAAAGAAGACTACGCAAACAAATAAAGCCGCTTCTACAGCGTATGCGCAGCTTTGCGCTGCCTAACAGCACCACAACATCCATTATAGTCTAACTACTACTGGTAGTGTGTCAGAGGACATGCCAAGGAAGATCAGCCAGCCATTAAGGTCTGAGTTGTGTCACCAGCTCTTAATAATTCAACACAACTATGTGTCGCATCCCAGGGAAGGGACTGAAAGTTTAAACATCCTGGAGGTTTAAACAAGACAGGGGAAGAGGAAGAGGTCCAAAAGTCAAAGCAGGCAAATACTTTACACAGTCCCATAAGGAGGTACCGGCTGGCTAGAGACTATCAGGAGAGTGTGTGTCCACGCAGCTAGCCTGTGTGTCACCGGTCGTTTTAGACTAACCTAGAGCTAATATTCTGCTTTTCCGACGAATTCTAAGTCAACTACAAGCAGTGGAGATGGGAGTGGGAGTTCTTTGTGCCTTATTGCTTTTCCTGTTTATTCCACAGTCTCGTTCCCTGAAGTTGAGCTAGGCTAACAGTCCGGAGGAGCCGTCTGTCGGTCCTCCGCCTCCCCCTTTCCCGCCTCTCCGCTCTGGCACGAGGGCTTCTCCTCGCGCCTCGCCGGCCGGACGATGACGCACGGCCTCGCGGGCTCCCCGGCGCGCGCGGGGTTGCGACTGTCGCGCTCGTATTCCTCCTGCGCGCGCCGGATCTTCTTGTTCCGGAGCTTCCTTTTGTGGAAGTGGAAGGTTGCCAAGGAAACGAGGACGATCCCCACGAGCACGGCCACCAGCACCAGGAGCGCGAGGGCGGAGGAGAAGGGCGGGAAGAGGCTGAGCTGCTCCGCGCAGGTGCCGTTGCTGGCGTGGAGTCCCCCGCGGCAGCGGTGCACCGGCACCGACGGCCCCGGGGCCTCGGCGGGTCCGGCCGTCATCCGGGCCGCCTGTCCGGCCGCCTCCCGGGCCGCCTCTCGGGCCGCTGTGGTCTCCCTGACCCCTGTACCCTTCGTGCTCTCCGGGCTCAGCGCGGGGACACCGAGCCGCGCATGCGGTTACCTGCACCGAAAAGAAGGCACGTGAGGCTTCTCGCGGCCAGCAGAGACCCCCGGACCAGCCCCCCGGACGGACACGGGAAGCCCCGGGCTGCTGGAACCGGTCCGACACAAAGCAATTAATGAGGGGAACCGTGAATAATTGAAGGGGGGAATCACGGGATTTGACGGAATCATGACAGAAAATTGCCCACGAGCCCCGGTTCGAAAAAAACCAGAGGTTGCTTTGAGTGTAGGATAAAGAAGTCAGTACAATGGGCTACGTGATCTATTGTAATGAGCAGGCCTAAAAGAACCAGCCCGACACCATTCCCCCTGTCCTGAGCACGGGAAAGTCATCTTTACGCAGAGCTTAACGTCGGCGTGATCTCATTTCTCTCCCCCCCCGGCTGTCAAATTTTTTGAAAAACGAGAAAAAAATTCCGTTGAATTCCTACCTGGTGAAACAATCAGTGCTGGGAAGGGTCCGGGAGCGGAGAGCCGACGTGTGGAAACCGGATCGGGGTGACGCATTTCATACGACGGGCTCCGAGCGTTCAGGCTTTCTACTGCCGCAATTCGCCCGGTGGGCGTCCCGGACTGCCCTCCGCCTAACTGGTGGCCGGCGGTGTGGGGGGGGAGTCCCCGGGCCGGAGCGGGGCTGTGGAGCGGGAGGGAGAGGCGCTGGCGGCGGGGAAGCGGGGCTGGTGGTGGGGCTTCCCGGCTGGTGCTCCGCTGGTGCTCCGCTGGTCCTCCGCTGGTGCTCAGCATCTGAATGAGCAGCTGCAGCTGCATTGAAGCCCCCGTCCAGCCCACCAGTCAGCTGGCACCAGCTCTTTTTTTCCCCCCCCTCCTCCCTCCCCCGTCACATGTAGAATCGCCTTTCGTAAAACACTGACGGCTCGTGTTTCCGAATAAACACCATGCAAAACCGGGGGAAATGAGTCAATCAGTGGGTAAACGTGCAGTTTGAGACTCCGGTCTGTGACCGCCGGCGTTCCTCAGGGTGTGGTCAGTCAAATACTGCAAGCCTACATGATTTGAAGGCTTAAGCTTCATTGTGAAAGATGGAAATAGTAGCTATCTGTTCGAGGCATTTAGGGAAGAAAAGGGTGAGAGCAGGAGTTGCAAACGTTAGTGCATATTCACCACAGACCTACAGCTGGAAATTGTTAGAACATTCCACTAAATTGATTTTAAAAAATGTCAATTTTTTATATCAAATACAAGTTGCAACCCAGCCCTTTAATGTCTTCATTTGTTTGGGTGTCTGATCTTCTCTTTGCACTTCCATTGTTTTACTGTACATGAGAAAAGGTCCATTTTCTGGTGATGATGAGTGAAAACCCTAAATCGGCCACACTTGCAGATGAATTGGTGACTTTGCATGGTTTTTCTGTAAGAAACAAACTACGAAAACATAAAAGAGTGCGCTTATTTAACGTGTTCCAGTCCTCTTTCATTTAATATCTGGTGGAATTAGCAAATACACGATACCCGGCTAGTTTTGTGCCACAGCAAAGCCACAACATTTCTAACCCTATTCTTGTTTTACTCTTTGTTTTTTCAGTTTGGGTCAAAGTCTATAATTCCACATCATATGTCTTTCACGGTCTGATGTCCTCTTTTTACAAGGCAGCTGTTTTCCCATTTTCATTTCATTTTCATTTAACAGCAACAGATTCTTTACACAGATACTATATATATATGTGTGTGTGTGTGTGTGTGTGTATAAATATGTACTTGTTTTAGGTTTTATTTTCAACATCACAACCTCAACAGAACATCTGAACAACCGGTCCAGTAAATTCTCCAATCATTGGTGCCTCATCCTGAATTTCTTGTTTTGATTGTATAGATCCAAGTTGTGACAAAGTTAGGAGTACATTTACTTCTCCAAATGTACCTGAATTCAACTTATTTGAAGAAGGGCAACAACTAGAAACCCTTAAGATTTATTGCAGTCTTTCGGAACGTCCATCTTCTATAGCTCAAAGTCAAGCGGCCGCTCGTCCTTCAGTACCAGACTACTGCACTTCAAAGTCAGCCATCCTCAGCTGTGCTCACTCACACAAAGAGAAAGTGTCCCTGCTTCATTCATACCCTCAATTCAGGGACTGCTCCCAGGTTTCAAGATTTTCTGACGTTATATTCAAACATTCTTCTCATGCAGAAGTGAGTCCTGATTCCCCGTTGCATCTCGCTTTGTTCTGCAGTGATTTTAACCAATAAGCTCCCCTCACAGGCCCCGTCAGACGGGGGCAATGGACCCGGCCGCTCCCATCGCTGTCGGGCTTTTCTTCCAAAATTGGAAGTCACCCACCATTCAACCGCTCAGATAGTAGGCCAGGGACCGGCTCGCGCTCTCAAAGCTCCGGAGGATGATTTGTTTCAGGGCCAGTGGAACGTCGCTGAGGCCTGTGACCCCTTCAGAAGTTATTGTGGAAGCGAACATTTCTCAAAGATTAGACAGAAAATAGGAGGCAGAAAGAGGGACAAAATGGCGGGGCATGTGGTATATATGCATGGTTGAGATGATTTGTTTTACAGCCATCTTCGGACATTAATGTGAAGCGGTCGTTAGGAAGGAGTTAGCAAAAGAATGGTCTTACTTAAACCCTTCTGAATTGAACTCAGCTTTTCATTGAGTGTGGCAGGCGGTGTGACACGCGCTCCAAATATAGACGTGTGAGGGAAGGAAAACACTGTGAAAAGACGTTTCTACAATGAGGCCACGCCTCAAGACTGTGAAAATAACATTCAGTTTCATACAAATAGTGACACATAGTGCCTTATCTGTATCGTTACGTCTGAGTTTGATGTTTGGGTTAGTATCAAATGTCTACTGTCCCGGCATTTTTAAGTTGTTAATAGTGCTCATGAGCTTTTGGGACCTGAAGAACTACGAGTGATAAACGGGAACCAAACGCAAAACAAAAACTGTGGAAAAAGAACTAATAACGCAGAAACAAGTGAATGATCAAGGAAAAACCCTGAAAACTCAGACAAGGGAAATAATCCCCAAACCCAGAGATAACAAAATACCCAAACTACCAGAAAAAGTAAAAGGATAAAACGCACAAGTTTACAAAATAGAAATCAGCAAAAATCCGTAGAACTCAAGACATTTTTGGGAAAATGTGCAAAGGAACCACTATAGTGTGTGTACTAAGTCCCTGTGTGAGGTTCTTTGAATACTGGCGTGTTAAAAACAGTCAGTAGTGGCATTTTATGGCTCTAAACATTCTTAAGAGCTGTTATATTTGGATGAATTCATGTTTCCTTTGTGTTGGGCAACAACAGAAAAGATGACAGCGTCTAGATCTGTCCGCCTGTCAGTAATTACAGAGTGGGCTGTTCCAGATTCTCTTCACACGTTTAGTCATGCCTCTGGAAAAGTTTTCCAGAGTGCGGGGTTCGGTGGCGTTCGTCCACAACCTGTGTCCAGCACCCTGCGGTCCAGTCCCAACGCTGACCGTATCCAGGTGCTCCCTCCCACTATCACAGAGGTAAGTCCATTCACACTGATTCTGCAAAACTTTACATTCTATATTTAAAACCATCTATTTTTACACATCACTTGTCGCCATTTTCAAGCATTAATAAATTCAACCTCAATAGTTTTTTTTTGTCAGCTTGTGGTAAATACAGTGTTTCTGGAGGCAAGTCAAAGAAAGAGAGAAAAATCAAAGAGAGATATCTCATTGGATAATGTTATTTGTTATTTGAGGCGTAAAGTGTCTGCAGTTCTCACAGTAATCATTTTCTGCTCCTACTTGTGGACATGCACCATCACCAGCAGGGCTCCATGAAAAATGGACGGCTTTAGAGGGAACGAGGGTCCCTGGATGATGAACTCGCTGTAGATGAGTGCGCACTGAAAGATTTATGCGACTATTCATGCACAGTTTAAAGCATGGCATATGTTTGAGGACTCCTAAATGGAGAGTGATTAAAGCACTTATTCTAATATTTATACGGGTCCGCTCGGCCGTCTGGGTCAAAATGACCTAAAATGATAAAAGAAAGCTGCAACAGGAATGGAGAAAGATTTTTCCCTTCGAGGCCTCTTCAAATGCATCGAGGCATCCAATCACATCCAAATCAAAATTATTTTTAGCCTTTGGCTTTGAGGTGTCGGGGAACTCTTCTTCCAGAGTGCCTCCTCCTCCATCTCCGTTCAAGCGTAGTTCGGTGTACCTTTCTGGTCTCAGCGTGAGGAGCCTTATGTAGATAGGTTTGAACGCCGTCACGCAGACTCCTTCTTGAAGGCTTTCACGGTGTCGCAGACACGAAAAGCGGCCGTGTAGGGAGTGAAAAGAGAGCCGGGGAGAGACAAATTTAAATCCCTGTCCAATTTCACAGCTCTGCACCCTGTTTTCTGTCTGCTTGCTAGCTGGTTTAACAGGGTTTTTTTTTTTTTTTTCACTGCCTGCCGGGGCTGGAAATGAGGCTGATGAGAGGGTGATATACGCCCGGAGGGCTGTGCTTGGTCACGCCACACCGAAGAGCTGAGCGGCACCAGGACTCTCTGTGGCAGAGTTAATGCCGAGTGGGAAAGTCCAAAAGGCCCCCGGATTGTTTCAGGCTTTGCTTTTCTGAGTTGTCTTCCTCCTCCAGAGCTATGGTGTGACAGCTGCAGACATTCTTCTTCCCCCATACTGCACTAGTCCCACTAATAGGCTATTTAATGCATGTTATATTTCATGTGTGTAAAAAATATGTTTCAGCTCAACTTAATTATCTGAAAACCGCATTAGTTCAGACAATCAAGAGTCCAAAGAATCCGCACAACATGGGATATTTTACCATTAGTTAAAAGGGTTGATGACCCTTAAAGTTCCCCTTCACCTCAAAACAAGCTTTTTAACCCTGTTAGATTTTTAATTGGATTTTTTTATGAGACATCAATGTGAAGAAGCAGGACAGTGAAGCTATTTTTCTTAAATTTGCTTCAAACATGCATTGGTGAAGCATCACAACATTAGAGCTGGTCACTGCACACAGTTAAAATGTGTCTAATCTAATTTTTATTATTGTTAATTATTAGACCACCAGCCTAATACAGAATCTATGCGGTATGTTCTAGAAATATAATGTTTCTGGTAAGGACGTTCAGACGATTTCACATTCTGATCACCACTCGTTGTTTTCATTTAGACGAATGCTTGAAAACCAGAAGGAGGTTTTCCCAGAGTGACTATGGAACTCATGTTACAGGAGCAAAAGCGCATGTGCTCAGTGTACCAAGTGCTTCCAGCAGCTGGGACCTCTCTGTAACCCGTCTGATGTAAAAAAAAAAAAGGTTTTAAACAGAGAGAGGCTGGAAATTGGTCAGACTGGTTGTTTAATGTAACTGTCCATCACTGTTTTCGGTTTAATTCAGTCTCTGTCTCCATAGATTGTTATATCCGACACCACCGTTTTTGTCTATCTTGGTCCTGTGCCGTAAAATCTTTTTAATCCTCGAAAACAATTCAACTGTGATTCCATGCCCCACTTTTGCATAATGACAATCCCTCATTTGCCTCCCTATTACCGAGCCAAATTATTTTCTTTCTCTACAGCTGGCGTTAATCAGGACTGCTAACTGTAACGGGAGAGATTTGTGGGTCTGAATACTAAACTGATATTGATGTACACACTGCTGTCTATTCTGTGTGAGTGTTTGTGTGTGTGTGTGTGTGTGTGTGTGTGTGTGTGTGAATGAGCTGATATCTTTCAAGCTGCAGGCCATCTACGAGCGAGAGCGGTCTTGTTGATATTCCGAGCCATGCACACACAGCTGCTTTCCCTGCAAGTCTCTGTCTGTCAGCAGAATTTGTAATGAATTGCCCGAAAGCCGGTTTACTATGCATGCACTCATGCGTGCAACAATACACACATAACAGTCCCAAAACAACTTCTGTGGAACACAAAAAATGGGTTTTGGAAGGACTGAATGAAGCTCTGGTGTCTGCAGAAAGGAAATGTCTCCCACAAAAAGCTTTTTTCTTCCATCTCTATGATGCTGACCACCGAGCATCCGCATGTAATAACGTGTGGAAATTTGAGGAAAAGTTAGTTTTCTTATGTATACATTTAGTTTTTCTGAAAGTATGCTGTCAGTTTTTTATTTCTACACTGAGAGCAGAGATACCATCAGGACACATCAGGCTTGTAACATAAAAACATTTCCAGCTGCATGTTCTTCAGTCTTGCATGAGCCCGAGGCAGCAAACAAGGATCGATTTGTTTTTAGTCGGAATATGATTTTCGAAAACACCAACGGCTCCTTCCGAATCACAAACATCCAGAAAAGTTCTTCCTCAGGCTTCTTCCAACCACATGGAATCAAAGGGTGTGAAGTTCCCACACTGACTTGTATTCAAAAGCTGTGCAGTGTCTCAGTAAACCCCCCAAAAAGCACAATCACTATCTTTTTGTCCTCTCCTCCCCACAGAAATACAACTTAAGTATTGACTTGTCAGCATGTTGCCACTTTGTGCTGCTGAGCAAAGCTTGGCTGGTGTTAACGTGTCCACGAGTGTTTTTAAGGAGGACAGGAAGAGCTAAACTACAGGCTTTTGTGACAATGAACCCTTTTTTTTTACAGAAATAACTACCAGCTTGAGAATCATTCTACACAATACTTCCAACAGTCTCTGTACTGTCTTAACCTTGTGAATCCTTACTTTATCGTGAATTAGCATTGATGGAAAAGTGCATGTTAAGTATATATATGTATTTTTAAATGCTGTGAGGTGAAAATATTGGGCCAGTTTGTAACCAGGGACTCTGACATTAAATGTCTTGGATAAGTATATGAAAGGTTATACTGCACATTTTAAGAGTGATGCTGTTTTTTTTAAAAAAATGACTTTGTTTGAATTGTTTGAAGGGCATCATCATATTTCATATTTTGGCAAAGAAATGATTTCTTGAAGAAGAAATGGCGATCCAAGATTTTTCCCAGGTTTGTAGAAACAAAGGTGATGCAGTAGATAACCAATTTATGTTTTATGTTACACAAATAGTTTGATAGAATAGAAGTTTCAGGCCTTTTTGTCAATAAACAAGCCACAAAGTGACCATTTTATTTCTTTTTCGAGTGTCATGGATCGTAAATCATCATCAAATCATCTTAAAAACAATAATTTTTTATTAACTCATAAGTGCATATGTAACATAATGGGTTGGAACTGTGTTGGAAGAGTTTTTTTTCCCACGAAAAGAAGAGATCTGGGCAGAGGGGGCATGAGGACATTGTGACATTGTGTTTTGCTTGTGATTGGCTGCCTATGTCTTTGTCACTTCCTGTTTTATCTCTAACTCTCCCTCTTTCTGTCTCCTTCGTCCAGCCGTCCTTTGGTTTTCAGTCCCATTGTCTGCCCTGCCTGCTCTCAGTGACCCCCCCCCCCTTAAAAGTTTGTCCTTCTCAAACTCCCCAGCTTCTTTCAGCCCTCTCCTCTCCTCTGGCGTCCTGAGTCGGGCCCTCATTCTTCACTTATTCCTCGCAGCCTTGCGGGCCTCATTATCCCTCTGGCTTGTATTGGATATCATTTGCCTCTGTTCCTGATTAATTCCCTGCGTACCGAAGTCTTCCAAGTACAGACCAATATTCTTTTCACTTTTAATCGTCCTCAGAGTTGTTAATCTTAGGCCTCCCTCCACATTGACCTGCAGGACAATAGAAAACGCTGTACAGTCTAACACATGCAAACCATTAAAAAAGAGTAAGCTTTTGTTAAAAACTTGAGAGGATGCTCTGTTTAGGCTCCAAACTGCAAGAGCATTCTACCTTAGGCTGTGGCCCTTTTTTCTCATTCTTTTTCTTTTCTACAAGTCTTTGAGTTGGAATTTTTTTTTCCAAAAGGGCTAACCTGTATTCACAATTAAGTACCCAAAACACGATCTGTGCCTTCTGTCGAACATATTTCTATTCAATTTAGTTGAGTTGAAAGTGTTTTTGGAAGGTGAGAGTCGGACAAAGAGAAAGATGTGTAGCTGGAATCTCAACTGGGATAGGAAGGGTTGGATTTGTTCCTTTTTTTCTTTCTTTTTTTTAGCTTGGCAACTATTGATATTACCACACTTGGCATCGGCAGGTAAAAAAAAGGCCACACAAACTGGTTCAGTAGACAACATGGATACTAACACATAGCTGCCACAGCATCCAAAGAGATTGTTTAACAGAAAAAAAATTCTTAACAAGATACAAGGACAGAATCTTCCAGGAGCCACTGGCCCAGGCTCCTACCAAACCATTCCACAACGTTTCAACATGTCTGTGATCATTGTCTTTCCTTCTTACAATGAGTGATCTGTGCGCGTTTGTTTCATCTGAGCGATAATAGCAACAACTAAGCTCTCTTATGAACTCGCACATGATCTATCCTTAATGGCCACCGGCTTTTCCTTCAGCCTTTATTTCTCCACAATTCTGAATGATTGATTTGCTTGCGTAACACACTTAAGCAGCGTGTTGCTTCCATCACGTTAAACAGCAACACATTTCCGAGCTGACAGTGGCACATTGAGGCTTCAATTTCCTACCGGAAAGGATTTATTTTCGGTGGCCAGGTGTGTTTTCTGCTCTCGTAAAACACGGGTGTAACGTTGTATAATGCGATTCCGTGATGTTATTTTCTCCTGCTTGCTCACCGGCCGGGCATCAACCATTTTCCATCAGCTGGTGGACGGAGCCTCATCATCATCATCATCATCATCATCATCATCATCATCATCATCATC
>CAJRST010004446.1:1714709-1784828 GCA_907169785.1 Menidia menidia
CATCATCATCATCATCATCATCATCATCATCATCATCATCATCATCAGCAGCAGCAGCAGCAGATCACCTTTCCCACCCACCCCCAGGCCGCACACGCATCCGCATGAATAAAAACCCACACCTTGCTCCGACGCCATCACGCCCACAGCCGATGAACAATCCCGTTCCTAAGCAACTGATCCCCCTCCGCGTGGGGCTGGCATGTTCTCCGCGTGTCTGCGTGGGATTTCTCCAGGCACTTCTCCTCCCACCATCCGCAGACATTCGCCTCAACTCGGGCGAACAATGTAAATCCCCTCCCACGCACCACCGAGTGGTCCAGGTAGTCTGGTGGAAGGGCCGGTGGAGGTTCCCCCCCCGTGGGTGTGAATGCGCCGAGCAGCTTCCAAACCTCTTGTGACCACCTCGGATACCCAGACTCTGGGGTCTCGCAGCATTGTTTTAACTAAAACTAAGCTTCTAGGTTTTGCTGTCTGTACATTAGGCGCCAGAATGTCCAAATTCAGTGCTCTAAAGCCATTCATTAATAATCCCATGTCTCATGTTGATTAGATTTTCTCTAATTGTTTGTCCTGATGCTTTTTATTCTCACCCTCTAGCTAATTGGTTTTGAATCGGAGACATTTCTTGTTACAAGAAAAGTCCCATTCTGCAAACACTTTTTCGCAGTTTGTCATCCAGCTTCACACATCAGCGTTCAAGATACCAGAAACTGTAACATCGTTATTGCCTTTTTTTGTGTGTTTTTACAGCTTCATTCCTAGCAGCCGCTGATGTGCGCCTTATTTCAGATTGGAAGTACAGCTTTGTGAATTTGAGTGGCCAATAATGTTTGACATATGTAGTCTACAAGAAGGTCTAAAGCGTTTTTTATGGTGTTTTTTTTTGTGAGAGATAATACTTGCACAGACTGAGCCAACTGAGCCAACAGTTAGATACAAAGATCCTATGGAAAAATGCCAAAAATACGTTTTGTTAAAGTCTTAAGAGGCTAATGATGACAGCTATTTTTCATTCTGGTCTTCATTCTAGAAGTCCACAAGTTTGCTTTGACTGATGAACTCATTTATATGCAGAGAATACTGTAATCTACTTCTCCAGTCCTTATCTTACACAACTTAAATATTCATTACAATCAGATTTGAATCTAGTCCAAAAGTGGGTTTGTGCAAATAAACATTCTCTGAATGAGAATAAATCATATTCTATGTTGTTTTGCACTTGACCAAATTCAATGTCTTTAAAAAACAGGTGATATGTTCATTTTCTAGATGGAACATCGTTGCAAAAAGTTGACAAATTAAAATATCTGGAGTTTTTGGTTTGACTCATAGCTTTTAAAACTCACATTGATTCTATATATAAGAAAACATGCCGTGACTTAGAGTAACTTAAATCATTCTGTAGAACATTTTTCTCTTTTCGCTGAGTCCTTTAACTGGTTAGCCATTAAGCCACAAGAAAATGTCAGTGGGTGTTATTTACTTAGAAATGGATCTATTCCAATTTACCTCAAATATTCAGTATTTGTATTTATTGTCTTACTTGTCTCTTGGTGTGAATGTGAGTGTGGGTGAGTGTTATTAGTATGGTGTGGGAGTTTCTGCATTTAATTGTCTTGTATTCTATTTTGGAGTTACTAATGATGACTTTTGTTACTTTTGTGTACATTTGCTTTGTATGGAACCCATCAAAAAATGAGCTGGAACATCCTAAAAGACGTTGAGCCACCAGCAGCGTAGGACAGGAGGAATCTGACCCAGAGCCAGTCAGAAGGGTTTATGTGCAGGGGAGTGTGGATGTGAGTGGAAGCAGATGAGGGTAATGAGCCAGGACACGAGAGTGGAGCTGGTGAGGAGAACCCAGAAAGATCTAAGTGCAGTGAAGGTGGTGGAGAAAACGGACGATACAGGAAACTTGCAGGGGCACCAGAATAAAACCCAGGAAAAGAAACAGAACTAAGACACCCATCCATCCATTATCAATACCGCTTATTCCCTGATGGGGTCGCAGGGGGAACTGGAGCCTATCCCAGTGGTCAACGGGCGAGAGGCAGGACTGGACAGTCCGCCAGTCCATCACAGGACATACAAGGACCACTCACACTTACATTCACTCCTAAGGGCAATTTCCCCAATCTCCAATCAACCTAACATGCAGGTTTTTGGACTGTGGGAGGAAGCCGGAGAACCCGGAGAGAACCCACGCAGACACAGGGAGAACATGCAAACTCCACCCAGAAAGGTCCTGGTTCCCCCGGGATTCGAACCCAGAACCCTCTTGCTGGGAGGCGACAGTGCTAACCACCACACCACCGTGCCGCCCCTAGAACTAAGACACATTAAACACAAGAAACAACAAAAGAAAAAAAGAAAAGAATACGACATCATGGGTAATCAGAATCAACCAGTCTGGGACTGACTGAATTTGATGCTTGCATCCGTTGTGCTATGTCTTGGTATACTTTGGGGAAAAGGTTCCCTGGTTCTGGTGACATTTATCGACTGGTCTCTGTCATGTTGCTCTTCATCTGTCTCCGTGGGTGACATTCATTTGGAGGGGTGATTTTTCAGTCATCCGTGAAACACACACACACACGCACACACACACATAGACATACACCGTCAAATCACACATAATTCCGTAGATCTGGCATAAAAGTTGCAGTAGCTGTGTGTGTGCTGTGTGCGGATCTTCAGACATATACTTTACAGGACTGTAGGGAATGTAGGAAAGTAGGGAATGTTGACTCATGCTGTGACAACGTTCCACCAGAGGCCTGTACCCATTTAGACTCGGTCTCTGTGAGAGCACAATCCTCTTTGTGTGCATGGCAACTCTCTTTACTCCGCTTTCTAAAAGAAGAAAGGGGGTCAGTCTCTTTTCTACATAGGTTACCTTCAACCTGTGCACCATCCTTCTGGTTTATACCATTTGTTTAAATTCACAACAGTTTGAAAATACTTGAAAATACCTTAATTAAATAGCTGTAGCTGCAAATCAGACAGGATGTGTGCATCGACTCGTTTAGTGACTCACAAAAACCCTGACCTAAGCGTGTTTCTCACAGTGACTGGGTTCTGGTCAGTGAGAGGGATCCCATGCTGTTGACTGGACTTTCAAAAAACAATTACAGCATCAGCATCCTCGTGCTGCTGGGAAAATGGCAGACAGACAGAGTCCGTGGGATTTCTTTCATTCTCAGACACCTTGTCCTACTTCCTTGTTTTAATGGACATTTAAGTGTTGACATTCCTGCTGGACCTGCTTCGACATTCCTCCCTTTTAGTATTAAGCCCGGGAGGTTTTAGTGTTTGTCGAGCTGCAGATCCCCCCCCCCCCCCCATTCTCTCTCTACTATCAATTCCATTAACAGGAGCCTGAAGCGTTCTCCTAGCATGTAGCTCCATTTTGTGACAGGAGGCCTTTATGTTGTTACTTTATGGCAACCTGATGTATTATTGCACCACACCGCTAATAGAGCTCGCTCTCCATTCTAGTCCCAAGCTTTGCCTTGCTTTCCAATTCATCTTTTGGAGAGTTTTTCTGTTGACAAACCTTTACGGCCATGCTGATATCATCACATTTTTGTTTTCCTCCCCTTCTCCCAGGTCACCGCTTAGAGGAAAATGAATAATACAGCACAATAGATTGGATGGATGCTCTGCAGTCAACCTGAGACCAATTTGCCCTAACATGACTCGGCTTGTGCTCTTCTAAAAATGATCTGCCAGCATGCGTTTGCTTTCCTGTTTTCTTCTTCTAATGTCAATTATACATCGTCGTGAAGCAAGCCAGAGGAGTTACGTAGTTTGTCAAGTTTAAATTTAGTTGGCAAAAAGGGAGCAAGAATGGAACATCAGGCATCCTTTCTGTATCTTCTTGTCATATTCAAGTCAGTAGGTGTTGTGTTGGCTTGTATATTCAAATTCAATGGACAGGCATAGGTTAGTACCTATGACATGAATATGACTCTTGGGTCCTGGGCTTTATGCCTCCCACAAGCATTGCACTGCTCTGTGCGCAAGGAATTTAAAATATTTTGTGCATAAGTCAGTAAAATTGGTTTTGGTGGATGGGCTCACATATTTCGAGTCAATCTTAAAGGAATAGTTTTATATGCATATACTGCAGTAATATTTTAGAAGTAATCTCCCATTGATGGGTTTCCGCTGTAATCAATGAGATGTTCTCTGTTGGGGATAAGGCTCTGCAGATGGTCGTACAAAGGGTCTGTAGCAGGGGTGGGTAACTACAGGCCTAAAGGGTTGCTGTCCTGCATGTTTGAGAGGTTTCCCTGCTTCTACACAGTGGATTAAGATAAAACTAATCAAGTAGATTATACTTGTCTGCAATGAATAAATTGTCTCTCAGACTCTCATCTTCAGTAAGAATGCATTTGCATATTTGTTATGAAATGTAAGCATGCTACTTATGAAAGGAAGATATTGTCTGTGTTGTCAACTGGTGAAGCTGTGAAGGTTCTATAATACTTGATAGTGTTTACATGTGACTAGCATTTTTTTTATTTAAAATGCAAATGTTTAAAATGTATATCTTTTTAAAATTTGATCAATAACAGCAGTTATAAAGTTTTAAGGCAAATCTAGTTGATCTATTATTTGTTTCTGTAATTCCTTAAAAAATGACTGTATAAGTGAGGGTTAATAATTGTATTTTGTGACATACAGAAGGCTAAAATGAGCAAATCTCCTGCTTTTAAAACATTAATTTACATGTGTCATAAGAACAAGCCCTTGGTATGCAAGAAAATCACTGCAATGGGAAAATTCAATGAAGTCTTACATGACAAAACTTGGAAAAATGATGCAATGTAATGAATAAGTGCTGTTTCACTTTTCTCAGTTCACTTAAACAGTCTAAGATCAACCAAGTGCAAATCAACTCTGCTTGATCTCTGAAGGGAGAAAGTATTACTGCTGTAGACACAATCATTCAAGTTACCAAAAGTTCAGAAAGGGTGTGGCAGAGAGATGCTCTTCTTAGATGACCATGAAAGGTTTGGCAACCACTTATCCCAGCAGTCAATGGGCGAGAGGCGGGGTCACCCTGGACAGGGCCACACAGAGACACACAAGGACCAACAACCACACATACTCACGCTCACTCCTAAGGGCAATTTTGGAATGTCCAATTAACCTAAAATGCAGGTTTTTGGACTGTGGGAGGAAGCCGGATAACCCGGAGAGAACCTACGCAGATACAGGGAGAACATGCAAGCTCCACACAGAAAGGTCCTGGTTCCCCCGGGACTCGAACCCAGAACCTTATTGCTACCTTAGGCGATGGTGCTAACCACCTTGTTCCTACACTCTTCTCTTTCAAACATATGTTAGGTTCCTGATGCATCCTTTTCAGTGTTCTAACCCTGTCCATTTCGTCCACGTGAAAAATCCTTACACGTGTCATGACATTCATGGAAAGAAATTATTTAAACTTCCCCATCCTCTCTCTGCTGCTCGTCCTTGCTCTGCATCATATCTTCCTCAGCCTGCTGGGCATTGAGATCTTATTCAGGCTTTTGGAAACAGTTCAATGCTGCAATGTGGAAACAATGATGATAGATCTAAAAAGAAATATTCATTTTCCCCTCATAAATCGTTCAAGTTTCAATGCATTCAACAACAAAGAACACTTTAAACAAAAACGTTCACACAGCAAAAAGGTAATTTTCTAAGCTAAACATTTGTTTTAAGAAACAAATCTGCTCGTTTGGTTTAACATGTATACCCTGACATGTAAAACCTTTAGACACCTGTATTTTTTAGATGATTTTAGTACGACATGCAAAGAGCTCTGATCAAAGCTTTTAATGTGAAGCGTTACTACTTCCGGCGGAAGTGCCGGATGCAGCTTAAGACTGCCGGTTGGCATCGCTAGCTAAACTTTCACTTTAGTGTAAATCTCTTTCATCATGGCGACGTTTTTTGGTGAAGTATTGTCAGTTTACTCTCGGGCTGTGGAGGAAGACGACGATGACATTGAGGAAGACGAAGAAGATGAACAAATACGCCGCGAACTTGAGGAAAAGAGGTAAGTGACGTTAGCTGTGTAGCGTGAAGGAAACATGGGACAGAGCATAAATGCGTTTCGTTATATAAAATAAGAATCTCCGATAAAGTTGTAACTAGGATGGGAATGTGCATGCGGGCCTTATCCCCGTGTGTGCGTCACTATTAAAACAGCTAGAGACGTCTTTGGGCAAAAGCCGCTAACTTAGCTAACGTGACACATGAAAATCCATTGAACGCCCCCCTCCCGGAGCGGAGGCAGCACCTGAACGTCACAGACGCGTTCAGGGCCGGCGACACGTTTTATGATGTGCTGCAGTCAACTCGGATTTGTTTAGAGGTTTGCTTTGTCCGAGTGTACAACAACACATGGTGCAAAATCTACCAAAAGTCTACAATTAAATCTGGAGAAATTGGAAGAGTGAGATGTTGTGTATAAAACTGCTGAATGAAAGTGAAAGAAACAGCACTTATTAACATAACATTCTTAGAATTAATAATTTGACACCCTATTTTCAGACCTGAGAATCACCCCTGATAAATGCTATGTTGGAAAATTAAGGCTTACTTAAAGTCTTATATGGCTTAAAAAAAAGAAAAGAAAAGAAAAATTGCTTTAGGTACATGTTTTGGTCCTTCTAATTTCAGAAGGACCGATCCAGTACCATCAGGGCTATGTTGCTGATCTGTTGGAGATCCATTTAAAACATTTCTTCTTCTAATTGATAATATATTTTTGCACCTTTTGATGCTGTTTCATTGTCACAAGCGAGTGACGCGTTTATGTTATTTATTCATCATCCATCCCATTTATTTTGTAAGCGTGGGTTGCCGATGCCCGTCAACAAAACCACTCCAGAGGTTCAACAGCACTAGAAGCTGTGGCGCAAACGCAAACCAGTCACGACGGCTTTGATAAAGGAGTCTGACAAACAAGTCCTGGGTTCGTGTTGATGTGGTCTCATGAAGCACACAAAGACGGTGTTGATCGTGTAGTCTGAAGAAAAAAACAAAACTGTGTGGTTTATTTCCCGTTTCAACAGGGAGGTTCAGCTGCAGTGGGGCCCCGAAATCTCCCAGTCGCTAAGTTCTGGCAATAAGCTGCAGTGTTCAGAGTTCATCATCGGCGTGGGACACAATGCTTCCAGTGAGTAGCGGCTTGGAACATATTAAAATCCATCTGCTGGAAGTTCATCTCTTAGACTTTTGAAGCTTCTGGAGTCACATGAGCAGCTGTTAACCACCTCAGGTCTCCATAGAAGTCCTTTCAAAAGCAGATCATGTCCTGATCTTACTGCTGTGTTCTTAATCACTGGTTTTATTTAAATTCTGCCTGTTACATGGGCTCCAGACAACTGTTCTGAATTCCTAAGCAGATCAGAATTCACTGAAACAGAGCTGAGCTGAGGACGGCTGTGGTGTGATGCGGGCTGTTGTCTTCGCAGGCTTCCTGTCGGCGTACGTTCTCGCCTCGGCGGGCTGGGCGGCGGTTGGACGGGCGACGGCGTGGAACGAGAGGAGCCGAGCTGTTACTGGGCAAAGCGGCGAGGACTCAGCATGTGTTTTCCACCGACACAAGGACACGCCATCAGTGAGACGCACACTGTGGGAAAACATCCCACATTAGGCCTGTTTTTGCTTAACGCCTCGGAGAGCACGTGACCCGAGAGATGAGTGGGCTCCTCATCCTCTTTTTTTTCTCCCATCGCTTTCGAGTGCCATTTGAGTTGTTTACACATTTCTCTTAAAAGCATGTTTAATTGCATCGCATGAGGATCATTTTAATGCAATTAAGCTGATTCAGAAGAGTTATTACTGCAGCACACTTCACGGATAGAGAATAAAACTTTAATTCAGTTTCAGAAGTTGGACAGAAAGCCATTACACGCTGGAAAAATGACCTCTGGTAATCTGGTGACTGTTGCATTTGCTGTCAGAAAGCAGAGTTACAGCCGACCAGTCGGCGGCGCGTGGAGGTGTGTGTGTGGTTACTTTCTATTAGCCCGCTGTCATTTGCACATGATTTAATCAAGATAAATGCAGCCAGCGACGGCGGCTGTGAACGCGGCGCACCGCGGCGGAAGCTCCAGATTTATCACACACAAATGTTTCTTTTGATGGCGGCGTGGGCTTCAGCTGGACCAACGGGCCACGCCGCCATTACTGACTTATTATTTTAGATAGAAGTGATTTATTCACAATCCGGTTTCCAGCAGGCAACGTCTCTTTTCTTCTTGTTTTCTGTGGCACAAACCGGCTTCATAGGGGTAGAATGTGGCGTGTTTGAATGCACATGTGAACTAAAACGCCTCTCGTCCTGCAGGTCCTGATATGCACGGTGACCGGTCACATCGCTGAAGACCAGCAGTTCCAGTGGACGCAAAAGGTACCGCCCCATCAGCAGCAGCAGATGCTCATACCCCCCCCAAAAAAAACCCTGCTAACAGATTGCAGACATACAAGCGTGCACCCTCTTTTTTTCTCTCTCTCCTCCTCTTTCACTCACGAAGCACAACACCGTGGCAGCAGGAGGACTTAATTAAAACCTGCCAGCTCTCCGCCTGTTAAAGCAGAGCAGAGCACGGTGGAAACAATCTGATTACAAGCACAAATGTAAAAAGCTAGACGGCAGCACAAAGCATTTAAACACGATCGAGGGATTGATTTGCTTCAGGGCTCGAGTGAATGTTGGTGCAGCCCAGGTGGGTCTAAGGACCAGCAGCTTCTCTAAAACTGCTCACTTAAAATAGACTGTAGAGCAGGGGTATCAACCTCTGGCCCACGGGCCAAATCTGGCCCAAATTTGGTCCGCGAGACAATACCAAATGACTACGAGAGCTGGCCCCCGGTATTATACTTTACAGCGCATTAACCGTTCATACTACAACTCCCATAATGCCCTATTGTTGTTCAGGACAGGACCCAGAAACTCCTCTGTGACAGTAGGTACACACTACAGCTGTCACTGTGCTGCTTCCCAAAAATGACCAAAAGAAAAGCAGACAACAGGAGCTTTCTGGACAAGCTAATTTAATTCAGAAGGCTGCGAATAGAAAAATGTTTTAAAATTTCATTTAATAAATGAATGCCATTGACGTGTTTTTTTTATTTGAAATTTGATTTTGCATGTCTCCACTATTAAATTATATTTAATGTAATATTAGTTGCTTGTTCCATATTCAATGTTAAAGCAAAATTAGTTTTGTTCCATATTAACTCATTGGCTGCCAAAGACGTCTATAGACGTCTTTTATGTTTTTCAACGAGAGTGTCTGGGGGACGATCTGTTAAAGCTTGTCTGTAAATATCAGGCTTCTAGACAGAGTATGTAGTAACAAATTGACCCACAAGGTGGCAGTGCCAATTTTGATGGGAGCTGAGCATAGACTGTAGGCAAATAAGAAAAAGCTAACGGGTCTATGAGAGAACATGTCGCCGGTGAGACGCAATTCGAGGAAGAACGGAATAAGGTAGAAACACTTTTTTTCCTGATGAAAGAAGAGAGTCTACTCTTTCTTTTGGTGTGTTCAGTGTTTACATAGTCATAGCACAAACTATTCTGTGGCTCTTGAAAAATCGGTCAAAATGCTCCAAAAACTCTGGCAGTGTGGGACTCTCTGTTCTGAAAATAGCTGGCAGTCAATGAGTTAAAAGGTTAATTCGTTCAATCTTGGCCCGCGGCTTTGTTCAGGTTTAATATTTTGGCCCACAATGTTTTTAAAGTTTGACCCCCTTGCTGTAGAGGAATAGTAGGAAGAAGGCCAAAACGGGTTTTAACAGGCACAGGCTGCCTGTCCCTCAGAGGCCGGGCTCCCACATTAAGCAGCACGGTTAAACCACCGTGTCACCAGCGTGAGGAATCTTGTTTTTTGGCTGAGTTAATATGTGGAGGCGTTGTCGGTCTGACCAGGTGCTGGACAGCCTGCAGCAGCGGCAGCTGACGGTGACCGTGCTGGCCGACGGCTCGGTGGCCGACTACAAGACGGCCGACTACCTGAGCGGCGGCGCGGCGCCCTTCCTGCGCTGCCTGCGCTCGGGCGCCTTCAGCCCGCAGCCCGCCTGCCCCCCCCTGGAGCAGCCCAACATCCTCACGGGGCTCCCGGCTGCAGGTACACATCCCGCCAGCACTCTCTCGTTTCACGTCTTTTTAGGTGATTTGAGTTTGATTTAAGACCATCTCCATGCTGACCACGTCCTGAACGTACATTTAAACTGCTATGTCCTACAGAAAGCAAGGTTCTAAATTTAAAGCTGCTGTGGGCGATTGATTCCCAAAGCTAGACAGAGCTAGAGTTTTCAGCCACCCAGTCAAAAACTCCTGCCCCCTCCTCTCAGAACTCCTCCGAAGCCCTACCTTTTACAACGGGAATGTCTAAATCTGGTCCTCAGGGGCCGTTGGCTAGCTAGTTTTAGAAGCCTCCCTGCTTCAGCATAGCTGACTCTGATAGATCTTTTCAAAGAATTGTTAACCTTTGCACAACCGAGACAGCCAGAGGAGAAAGCAGCTATCTTTGCTCTAACACCAGAAATCGTGGGACATACAATTACCCACCAGCCCACATAGGACTCTTGAATAAGTCTGCAGGACGACGGGGAGTTAAATACGTCCGACTGTGTGCTGGCAGTAATGGCTGATAATTCATCCGGCCATGCAGCCGGCGTTAGTAAACGAGCCGTCTACCTCTGAGTGTGCAGCAGGCTGCTCCTTCGGCTGACTATCCCTCACCCCCCCCCACAGCGAGCCTCTCCCTGAGCCAGTCTGCAGCACTCCCCACAAGGTCAGGATTAGAGAGCAACGTTGGATCTGAAGGGGGCTTTTGACAGGCTGGATTCCTGGCTCAAGTGTCCTTGAGAAAGACAGAGGACCTCCCGTTTTCCCCGGTGTGTTTGCGTGGGGGGGGGGGGGGGTAGTATTCACTTTGGACTAATGCTTCTGCCGGCTGAATGAAATGTAGAGCCATTAGGCTCCACTCTGCTGCCCAAACACACGGCTCTGCATCCTGATTTGCTCCTCCCGGTGGCCGTACTGCTGAGGACACTCAGGCCGGACGAACGGATGCCTGACCAGGGAGAGGATCTCCGGTGCTGGCCGCCAGCTGACCGCACGGTTCTCGTGCTACGGGCTAACCTCCCTTTGTTCCTTGTGTGTCTCCATCAGTCCTGAACCACTGCCAGGTCCACCGCATCGCTGCTGTTGTTTACCAGTGCTACAGTGATGTCATCGGCCCAGACTCTGTCACCATGGAGACCTATAAGCCTGCTTTGTCCAAACTAGCCAAGTCCATCCAGGTGAGCAGCTTTTTCCATCTAAAGGGCTTTTGAAGAGGTCTCAACGGGGGAAAACGCACAACTCCTGTTTCTGACTGAATGTGGCTGCTTTTAGGGTTTTAGGACTACAAAATAAAGTAGTCATCTCCCGATTTGTGTGTTTGAAACCAGATAACGTTCACCGGGAAATAACCAGAGCTCATTCCAACCGGGATGAATCAGTGTTTTTTTTTGTTTTTTGCCACCATTTTCATTTCCGTTTGCCTTTGTCTCCTCAGCTGGACACGTCCCTGAAGACGGATGTCCTTCGCAAGTTGGTCCGAACCACCGAAATTCAGAGTAATCTGTATATCTGAATCCTCTGTGCAGTTACCCTGATTTTTGTTCAAATATCGTCTTTTTTTTTTTATGAATAAAGATGTTTAATAACATGCATTTTGTTCGTGTTTCAGTTATTCCGGGATTTGCTCTCTCTGGTCAGGTATTATGGGTTTTTTGAAAGGGATTGTAATTGGCATATACTTTTTTTCTTTTTAAGAATTTGCTAACATTTATGTAGATGAATTGACCTCCCACTGGATCCCATCTCGATCGATGCTTTTTGGATAAAGAAACAAAGATTGTTGCTTATTTCAGAATAAAATGAATTATTGCTGTCATGTCTAGGCCTTTCCAGTAAGTGGGTTGATCTAAAATCCAATGTAGACACTTTGAGCATTTTTTTAACTTTTTGGATAGTGCCACTAACTGATTTTTTATTTTCTTTGGCCTTAGTCTAAATCAGTACAGAACTGACTGGAATAATTGTCCTTGCACTAGTTTCCCAGCAGATTTTCAGGACGGGGCCTTTCTTCTGTCCTATATTCAGAAAACTCCATTCCTGATGAATGATATACTTTACAGACTCCATGCCACAGATTTGTAAATATGCTATATAAAATACACACTTCTAGACAATCACAAGAATGTTGTTTGTTGGCTCCTTAAATGTGTCTAGATTGAACTGCCATCTTCTGAGTCTTCACTACATGTAGATGTTTGTCATTAGCAGACGTTTTTATCCAGTGTTTTCAAAATGGTTCAGTCGGTTGAATGCGGATAGCTCCCACTTTTGTTTTAGAATGACTGGATAAGAGGACTGAGTAGGTTTGGTGGATAGAGGACTCAGACTATCCAGAGCCGGTGCCCATTAACGAACAGCACAATTGGGTGGCACCATTAACCTCAAGTGAGGAGACTGTGCTGGGGGATCGGGAGAGCAGAGAAGTGGCCGCGAGCCAGGTTGTGGCTGAAAGTGAGCATGAGAAGAGGAGCAGGGATTTGTTAGTTTGGTTCTGAGTGGAGCACATTGAATTGACTGAAAAAGTGGTGAGAAAAATGCAATGAAATGACTGTTGGTGTGTGTGTGGAACAGTTTCAGGTGAGCTAGAGGTCTTTATCAGCCCTGTGAGTGGTGAGACTGCAGAGCTACTATAATTCAAAGCAATACAGGACATTTAAAAAGCCTGCAGAGTTTGGAAGATCTCAGTGGACAAGCATGGGGCCGTCATGCTCAAGGATGCAGGGGAACACAGTTTCCAGTTTATCAAGAAAATCACCCGGTCGCCCTGGTGGGTAATATCTTACAACCATAAAGATTTAGCCAGTGCTGTCACCATGATTGTGGTGTGTTTGAAGTATTTCCAGGGTTTGGGAATTAGTGGGCCTGTCCCACTTTCATGTCCAGATGGATGTGAAGTGTGGGTGAATGTGAAAGTGGTGGAGAGAACATCTGGCGTGACGATGTTTTCTGGTTTGATCCACTTAGGTAGATGACATATTTACCAAAAAAAGCAAATAAAAAAGCACTTACCCTTTGAATCTTTCAAAAGTCCTCTGCAATTATCTAAGAAGCAGACGGACTCTGCTCATAAGCGGCCTACCGAAGCGTGACACAACCTGCTGTTTTTAATACCAGACATCTGTCATTTTAATTTCATTTAGGATGAACTGAATACGTACATTAAATACGTAAATCTATATGTAATTTATTCTGTCTTTTTTTTTTAATTAAGAGCCAATTAATAATCTATTATGTGATCAGCGTCCCTTCTCTGTGTTTTCATACGTCCTCCTCTCCAGATGGGGGCAGTAGAGAGCCGCGTGCCTCAAAAACCTCAAATTTTAAAAAAGTGAGCGAAACCTAAACAAACCTGTTGCCATTCACTTTTAGCATGTCTGTGTACAAGACATTTGCGCATAAACAGGGTTTATTATAACACAAAACGAGTCGGCCAAACTGTTACACGTATTCTTAGCTTTACTACTAACTCTTTACCTAGCTTAGCTAAGTGTTAGCATTAGTTCCTTTTAGCCTGGTCGATAAGAAGGCTACAAATGAGTGCTTTCCGGTCGAGAGATTCCACGAAAAACGCCAGGAACAAACCTCCAGTGAGCCACAGCAAAAAGCACAGAGGCTCCAGGACTAGTGTAGTGTTGGCCGAGAGGAACCAGGCGGTCGTGGCGGTTGGAGCCTGGGTAGAAGATGGAGAGGATTTCCTGGAGCACCCGTTTGTGAGTTTGGTATTTAATGCTAATGCGGTTAGCCCAGACTGTTGCCAGGCTGCTGAGAGACCGTTACTGTCGTTTCACATTGAAAAGCACTCTGCTGTTTTGAGTGAATTAATTTTACTTTACTTCTACAGTGTTAGCCTGATGCATTTATGTTATTACATACATAAACTTGTAAGACGCAAACAGTCCCCATAATTAAATTGATATTAGCATTATGTCCTTTGTACAACACAGTTAAGCACGAATATATAGCATACTGTGCTTTAAATCGCTGAAAACTTTTGTCTCAGTTAATTGATAAATGACTGAAAATGTAGATTTCTTCTGGGCAAATGGATGTTTTTGGGCTCGTCAACAGATTATATGTTATATGAATTGTTTCCGTTTAACATAATATGTGCTGACAGAACGGTTTATACAACCAAACAATGTCTGTCTTATCTACAATAGTCATTAAGGACTTGTACGTAAAATAAAATAAAAATAACAAAAAAGGGAAGTTGTTGACAAGGTGTTAAAAATGTTTTATTAAAGTACACCCTCCTCAATTATATCCATAAGATCATTTCAATACTCTTTTACAATAAAAATAAAACATCTACAACTTGCTGTAGGCTCAAAAAAGAGTCTGCCACTTTGGAGCTCAGAGTACATGCTTGGAAAAAGCCTCCTTTAAAGGTTTTCCTTGTAGGACCCTTCAAGGATGAGTCTGTAAAGTTGTTAAAGAGCCTTTCAGTGGTGTTGACATGATTTTTGCTGTTTTGGTCTAACAATCTCTGCATTCCTTTGTTAGAATCTTGCTTTGCAAACCGAGGAGCTGCAGGCGGAGAAGAGGAGGGAGAATGAGGAGAGCCTCAGACGTTTTCAAGAAGAAGTACGCCACCGTGTGGCACAGCGGGCTCAATTCTGCAAGAACAGACAGGTGTGTCATGGATGTCCAGGGTTAATGACTCCATCTGATAGTTATGCACAGGTTACACATCTCATTTGGGGAAAAAAACCTTTTCACATGCTAATCTAACCCTCAATTATGGCTTCATACTAAAGCCTGACACTTTCAAATGATTCTTCAATTAAATTCTGATTGATAAATAATTCAATGTCCAAATTGGGTAAGACCATTTTATAGTACATTAATTAAAGATATACATTATGAAGTGAAAACCATGACAAAGGCAGCATTTCTTAATACTTGAGAGCAAAGTCACATCCAGCAGAGTGGAAAATGAATATAGTGGAGCCTTCTGGCATGTGTAACTGTGTGTGTTTTATCCAGGTGACACCTGCCAGTAGAACCCCACATTTTCAGGTCAGAACCCACCGTGAACCTGTTGGTGAGAAGCAACTCCTGAAGGTGAGGTTGGTGTGTGTGTGTGTGTGTGTGTGTGTTGGTGGTAAGGGGGCATCTATAAAAAGCTCCACACTGAACCAGATTTGAAGTATTCACCTCACAGGGTTTTGAAGCATCCCTAGACATTTTGTTCTGATATCTTGTGCAGGTGCACTTTTAACTCATGCGCCAAATCCAAATCACAATGGTACATTTAAGCCCTGGTAAAGAAGAATACATCTCAGGAAAGCAAATAGGATCTGGTTGTGGAGCCAAAACCTACATTTTGGTATAATGACATGTATGACTGTCTCATGTCCTTCCTGATATGTTCACATTGAAGCAACCTGCTGAATAAACAAAGATTACTGGCTTATTGGCTTGCTGATGGTCACTACTTTCTTGGCATAATAATATTGAATCCAGTTGGCATCTGTTTCATAGCACAAGCAAAAGCAAGGTGTCAATGGAAGCCTTGCAATGTTCAGAAACTGTATTATGATCTGTGTAGAACAGGCAAAGGTGGCTACTTCAAGGAGATGGATACATTTGGTGCATATTTGTATGCTTATTTCTTGGTATATTAGGGCATATTCAATTTTAAATGGATTTTTGGAAATGTAATGCAATGGTTTATCCACCAGAGAGCACTGTTGACTTTACCTTTCAGCTGTCAACCAAATACACAGACCCTCTTTAGATGTGTAAATGGTCTCTATCAGCATTGATGCATGCCTCTTACTGGTTCTCCTGAGTATCGTATTGTGATTTTAAACATATCAGCCTCTGAAAAGAGGGCACTGATGCCTGAGTTTCTATTGCGTACATTGAAACAAGAATGATGACAATCACGGTGACTGTGAAACATTTAGAATGACTGTATATTTTTTCCCCAGTGGCTTGTATAAAAATGTAACAGTGATTAATGCGGAGTGTGACTTATTTCAACAATTTTCCAGTCGAGTGAGGGAACGAGGCAAGTCAGACTCAGACTGGCTGCGTGTCGGCTGATCCAACAGGAGGACTCGGCGTCAGACCTTCCTGGAGGACGCTGGAAAATCTCCGCTGCCAGACATGTGAGCGTCTGCACTAACTCCGGGTTCCTCTTTTTTTTAAGAGCACTTCCTGTAACCGTGTTGTATTCTTGCATGCTCAGGTTCTAATTGTAAACATTTCTCTTTACTCTCAACAGAAACCTGAATCTCGTGTGCTGAGAGCAGCGGGGGACGCACCGGGAGAGGAAGTAGAGGGAAAAGGAGATGTTCCTCTTCTCAGTAGTCAACATGAGTGTCCCCTCGTCCAACAGAAGGTGGTTATTTACAAATCTGCCATTTATACTGAGCCTTAATGAACTCATTTAGAGCCTATGGGATATCTGCCAGACAATATCATACCCATACCACCACACACTAACAAGTTATTGTTCAGTTTGGTTACATTTCAGCTGTGGTTCAAATTAAATGTACACCCCAAAGTCCACAGTATTTGCTGGTAAAACAGTGAACAGTTCTTGAGCTCAATTTGAAATCATAAAGGTTCTCAGACCCTTTATCTCATGATTCCCGTTTGAACACTGTCCTCCGCAGTGACAGCAGAAAGAATCTGTAGTGGATGTGAAATGAGCAGATGTGCTGAGATGCAAAATTGCCTGACATCTTGTGTAACTTCATGCATATGAAAGCTTTCATGCTGTTTCCGTGTTTAAAATGGCCACCCGTGGTGTCACTGGTAAAATTACAATAGCAGCTGTTCAACAGCTGGATCCTCCAATAGAGACAACCCACTTTGTGAGTGTAAAGGTTAGAATTGCCATGTTTTTGTCGTCCTAATCAAATGAAAGTTACTGAACTTCCTGTAAACTGTTCAGCATGAAATGTGAAACTGGGTCAGGTTTCGGTACAGAGCCACACGTGTGTCTGCGCTCCTCATCCAAACTGCAGGTATAAAAAATGCTGCTGTTTTCTGTTTGCCTCAGCAGAGCTCTCACAGCTCAGTTGTTGGACAACTTCAGAGTGCTTCCTCACTTGCTTTCACTGTCCAAGCACTTGGATGTAAACCCTGTGTTTCCTCCTCAAGATGTCAGGGTTTCTAAAAACTGTCCCGCAGATGTAGCTTTGCCTATGGAATTGGTTGCCTTGACGTCTTAATGCAAGGTGCTGCCTGTGGTCTGTCTTTGTCAGGTGAGATGCCATGCATCCGGGGATTATGATCAATCGCGGCCTGATTCGGATTTGGCCCGCACCCTCCCAGACCAGCAGGTTCAGAGGCCCGGGGCCGAGCACAGCTTCCTGAAAACACAGGTACACACACAACCCTATGGCTGTTTCTGCTCATCTCTGATCAGACTGCATGTAATAGATGGTTGGTGTGACCCCACAGCGTCAGTCTCAGTTCCTGATGCACCGCCGCCAGGCCATGAGCTTAGAACGAGAGCTAGCCAAGGAGAACAAACTGCACAGGAACCACCTGAAGAGGACGGCCAGGTAAAGGGAACAAAAAACCAAAGGTTTCTCTAATTGGTTTGGATGCTGTTAAAAGTCAGCCTGTGTTTTGGATCATCTGCTCTTGCCTTTGTGTCAGCAAAATTCTCTCCTCTGAAGGATCAAAGCAGAGAAAGAGCAGCTTCGAGTAGAGGAAGAGCGAAGGCTGGAGAGAGCTCGGCAGCTGGCCGAGGCCCGGCAGAGGATGGAGCAGCGAGAGCAGCTGATCCTGGAGCAACTGAGGCTGGAGGAGGAGGAGGGGAGGGCTCTGCAGCTGCACAGGACGAAGAGAAAAGGAAGAGGAAGAGAGGCTGCAAGGTAACCACAGATATCCTGATGCAGATAGTAGCGAGCCTCTGGGGACTTGGGTGAGCAGTAAGTGAGTTCTGAAACCTGTCAGAGTTGTCAGTTTCTGATCATGTTCTTCTGGACTGAGTGTTGTTAGCTGTTCTCAGACAAAGTGACGTGAATATTCCGGGTTCCAGGTTCGTGGACGCTCTCAGAGCTCAGCTGAAGGAGCGACTGTCTCAGGCCAAGCTGGAGCCGCCTCCTCTCTGCTGCTGCGCCTCCTCCTTCTGGGACTCCCACCCCGAAACCTGCGCCAACAACTGCGTCTTCCACAACAATCCCAAAGGTAATGGCGGCACACTCTGCAAACACGCTGCACGTGGAGCATCAACAGACTAAAGTTATGGAACGTATTCCTCTCCCACAGCGTATGCCCAGGCACTGCATTCAACTATGAGGAGTCTGGACTCACAGTAAAGCAGGCTGACCATCCCTGATGCCTGACAGAACTGGCCCCTTTATGTCCATTTAAAGGAGCATTACAACATTTTTGAAAATGCACCAAAACTTATTAAAGCGAGGATCGCTTGTCGATGTTGATATCAGCTGATCACCATTAGATGGACTTCGGCTTTTGGTGCTGATTAGCTACATCTGCACATCTGCAGTTTGAATACCACTATGCCCAAAGTAGTCTTACAAAGATCTGTGTTTGGCTTCTAAAGGGCTGAATGTTCTTTTTCTTTTTTTTTGTACTTTTACAATTGGTTTGAAGCTATTTATTGATTATTGGAGAATTTGTGAGTTGGCCTACTTTGTACATGTGTACATGTGCTGATATTAGATAACCTAATCACTAAAACTTCAGAGGGAGCTCGTCCTCGTGTAAATTTACATATGTGCTTTTTGTAGTTTTGCTGTTTGTTTTGTGGAATTTATCAGAACTCGCTGAGAGTCATATTGACTTTCCCCAAAAGTAATAAACTAAAAAATCTGCAATCTGATTTGAGTTTGAAGTCTTGTAGTTCTCTGAACACCTGCCTAAAGAGTTATATGTTCCTTATAATCTGTCAAACACTACCTCCTCTGGCACTACATATGTGTAAGCAGTTATAATCAGTTGCCATGTTTTCCTGTTTGCTAAACTAATGTGATATAGAGTAATCAATAATATATATCTTTAGTGTTGATTTTGAGCCAAAAAACACATCAGAAAAAACATAATTCTGAATTATTTATCTTTTCTTTAATTGCTGTGTAATAAAGACTTTAGAAAACAAGCGTGTGCATCTGAAGATCACACGTTACAAAACCCCACAACCTTTTCATTGTGCCCCATAAAAAGTACACCAGCCTTGTTCCTTATCCCAAGTTTTCTCTGTACTTTTTAATATCTAATTTTATCTGTCAAGTGTAAACTTTGATTAACATTCTAATGTTTCTCTGTAATAGTAAATATACGGTTGTGCACATGTTTCTTTTTGGACCATCTCTTTATAAGGAGTTGTAACATTAGAAATGATATGTCGAAATCGAAATCCCACAGATTGTTTCTTTTTTTCTCCACTTGTTACAGTAAATATGGTATTTAGTTTAAATAACGATTATTTTTTAATGTAATCAGAGAACGCTGGATTGAGTTATCCACATAACATAAAATGGCATCAACATGAAGAAAAGCAATCTTAAATGTAACAGTTCCCAATGTCAATCCAAAAACTTTGTGAATACTGGCGTGAAAAAAATAAATGTTCTAGAGATTCAGTTGCTGATTTACAAAAAAGAAAATACACAAGGATCAGCATCAAACTTGAATATTGTTTCAAGTAGCCTGGACCTGGACACAGGATGTACTTTCCCCACTTTAATGGTGCCCGAACAACAAACCGCTCACCAAGCAACTTCCTGCTCACCGCGACGTGCTTACGTCAGAGCTGTGCGTCAGGCTGCCACCGGGAGCGTCCGAATGGAAAAGCGTATGGAAAACCAAATCTCGGACACGGAGTGTTTGTAATAATCCTCTATTTATAACCGACGCCCTGTAAAGCTGTACGTTTTTTTTTTCGTGGAGGTAGGCTGGCTCTCCTGGCTCGTGTATATAAACTTACCGGGACAGTATGGAGCTCTGCTGGAGTCTGACGGACCGGATCTCCGACCAAGAAGCCGGACAACAGCTGCTCCTCACATCGAGTAGCTAGCGTCCACTTTTAACCCCCCGGGGCTCCGTTTACCACTTTTACAGGTCCGGCATCCAATTCGGGCTGACCCGCTTTCCAGGATAGCGGCCACTTTATTTCGCACTGTAATACATCTGTAGTTACCCAGCTCCCGGCAGCCAGCATCGTTTTTATCTGCTTCTCTTTTGTACTCCGAAGCCATGTCCGGGACCGAGCTCTGACTATTACAGGGTCGACTTTGACAAGTTTCCGTTGAACATGAAGTCTAGTCTGGCACCCGGGATACGACTTATCACGTCGTTTTCTCGAGACAGTTGGTAAGTCTGTCGTCATTTTTTTTGTTTTTCTATATCCAGAGCAGCTGGTGTGTGTGTGTGTGTTTTCTTTTCTGCTGTAAATGATTGACAGCACATCATATTCAGATAATTTATGTCGGTTGAGTCATATTCTAGGTTTTGGTTTTATTTACTTCGCGCCACAGCTCGTCCCCAGCCTGTCGTAAACGTGTAATTGCTGTTGTTTATAATTAGCTTGTTTGTTCCTTTTTTCGACGCTCATTCGACCTTTATGGCAGAGACCATAAAGTGGAACCAAAACATGCTGAGAGGGCAAATCTCTTTATTTATGTTAGTTAAGTCAAATCAAAAGAATCCTATAAATCTCTATGTAGACAAACAATATCATAAATATGATATTTATGCCCATAGAAGCTACAGTATTGACAACAGAAGATGGTATTTCATTTGGAAATAGTTACAAAAGGTGTGAGGAGAAATTTAGTTAACCGGGCTACCCAGATTCTTACTCGCTTACACTCCTGTGACACCTGTTCTTGGATTTCTCTCCATCTGTTTTTTCAAAGAAAATTCCAGAGGTTCGGAGTAATAAATGGGTTGTGTTAATTTTCACCCCGTCTTACAGTCTTGTGCCAGTTTTCTAGTCCATGTGATGAAAACACGCTGTAAGATATCTGACAAATGATGAGCTGCTTCCAGCTTTGCAGATCAGTGGACTTTCCTTATATGTGTCCTTTAAGACTGGAGCAGCATAGACCGGTGCCCTTTTAGCTCTGAGTGCTTTTAGCCAGTGATATTTAATATGTGTTATTACACTGTTAACACAGAGACTGTAAACACAGTGCTCAGTCTTTACTAATCTCTGACTGACAGAAATGGATTTATGGATGCTGCTTTACTAGCTTTTATGTTGAATATTCTCCACTTTTGTCCATCTCTCATGTTCCCATGGGTTTGTATCAGGGAGGGCTATTTCTAAATATTACTGTCTGAGTCTTGCAGGTTGCAGTAGGGATTTGCTCAGTGATGCTACATGAGTGTTCCTCTCTCAGATGAGGCCCAGTCTGTGTGTGTGTGTTTGTTTTTTGTGAAAGGCTGCTTTTTCTTGCTTTTTGGTAATGTGATTTGTTTGAAAATGTCTGGATGGATGTCTAATATACAGATCTCAATCTTGTTTCCTTTCAGGTATCGTGGTTTTACTCTCTTCCTCACATTCCTCTTCTACACGGCCTACCACCTGTCACGGAAACCGATCAGCATCATTAAGGTACACAAAGCATCACATTTATCCATTTTTTTTTGGTTTTGCAGAATTTACTGGATCAGATGCTGTGTTTTGCTCAGAGCTCCTCCATAATAGTGGGTCGGCTATGAGAAAAGCACATTCCCTTATCTTCTGCCTTTGTTCCACATATTTTGGCCAAAGCACATTGTCATGTCAATAATGTGTTTCTATTTACACCAAAATAAAAAAGGACTTGAAAAATCAGCAAGATCCCTCGTAAACCCTGAGCCTCCAAGTTTCCTTTCGCAAAGTCTTTGCTCTTCAGGTAGTTCAAGCACAGCTTCGCTAAACAGGCCGTCTATCTCGTGGCAATTCAACAAATCAATTAATTAGACAAAGCTAAGTCTCTTTGGAATGTTAGCAGACTTTGTGAAATATATCACAGCTTTGTTACACCCTGTGTCGGAACACATAGCACTGGTGGAAAAATGACAAATTCTTCACTGATGCCCTTCATGTTTTTTATAGAAACACAAAGATTACAAATCATAGATTGTCATGGCATTACGACTAGGAATCGAGTGGTTTATTATATGAGTCCAAACGGTTGCTAATGTCAGCCACATCATTGACAGATGCCAGCAAACAGCAGGGTGTATTTATTGATGTGATTTCAAAAGAAGTCAAAGGCAATTTAAATGAGTACTTTGAAAACTTCTCTACAGTCAATAAATCCCCCAGCGGACTGATATGCTTTCAGCTTATCTGTGTGGTTTGATCGTCTCGCCTGCTTTCTTCTGCGTGATTCTCAGAGTGAGCTGCACAGGAACTGTTCCTCCGTCATTCCACCTGCAGACCTCAACATCACCAACAATGCTACCTGGTGTGACTGGGCTCCCTTTGGTAAGCCATTTAACAGCCAGTCTGAATCCTTTTTGCACAGACTAAGAAAAACACAGTAAAAGACAAAGAATGTTTTTCTTAAAACAGCACATTCATTCAAATCAGTGAATAATTGGTGAATCTCAGACGTATAGTTTACTTGAATAAATTGGATTTGTCGCATGGCATAAAGGACAGAAAGCAGGTCGTCTGTGTACAGTTTGGAGAGATTGTGTTTTCCTGGGATTGTTTATTGATTATCAACATGAAACCGTACAAATAAACATCTTGCAAAAGTTAACTTTTTCCTGGTAACTCAGCAGGCAGTTCATTTATCTTAAAATGAGACCAACGGGTGGATGAAGGCCGGTCCAACTTGTTTTTTTGGGCCTGATGTACATTGTGTGTGATGGAAGCTTTTCATCTGAGTGTTGAATATGTTTCTAGCTGTCGCTTTATACCTATGAAACAGCAGAGTGATGTAATAGCACTTAACTAATAATGACACCCATGTCCCAAGATGCTTTTTAACACCATGGACATGAACTAAAACTTGAATACTCTTCTCAGAGAACATTCTCCACAGGCCAGGAGAATCATTTAGATTTGAAGCCTTCATTTAACTCCACATATTCATGTTTAGACTGTCTGGGAGACTTAAAGAATTCAGTTTGACAGTTTTTCTGTGATCCTCCATCTGAGACTGACTGCTGTTCTCTCTCCAGACCAGGACAACTACCAGACTCTGTTTGGGGTGCTGGATAACTCCTTCCTGGTTGCCTACGCCATCGGCATGTTTTTCAGGTTTGCATGATCTCTCGCTGTCTGACTTCTCACTGTTTAAGCCCGATCCGTCCAAGCACTGTGCTGTGCCTGCAGTGGGATCTTTGGCGAGCGCCTCCCCCTGCGGCTCTACCTGAGCGCCGGGATGCTGATGAGCGGACTGTTCACGTGTCTGTTTGGGCTCGGCTTCTACTGGAACATCCACTCACTGGGTTACTACGCCTTTGTCCAGGTACGCACGTCACTGTAAGCGTCCTGTTCCAAGAGCTCCAAGTAAAACCAAACTAATCAATCAGCTGCTGGTCCATATGACAGGTGCTTTAACTTGAAATCCATTTGGCAGGAAAATATAAGCGCAGAGATCAGATTATTTATGTCTTGCTGACTGAGGCCGGGCAGGCCTTTTGGCTGCACCAGCTCTGCTCCACACTCTGCATCTCAAAGCCAACAAAAGCACTCTCAGATGAATATAACTGCAGATCCTGTCATTTTGACCAGTAGTAACTTCTCACTGCATGTCTCATGTTTGAGATGGCCAAGATGGCCTTGGCTCAGAAACAAAATTGCAAATTCGAGAGAAAAAGGAATGTTTGATTTTTCTTTCTTGTGACTAAATGGGGTATAAACTTTGTTTTTATCATTATTAGAGCATCACACCAGCGTAAACCTCCATGATGGGCAAAGTAGACTTAGAAATACAACATTTTATTTTTTATAAAATCTTTAAAAAAAACAAACATTGATTTTTTTTACTGAGTTACACTCCCAGTCGGGATGTGATGACTCTGAACATTTTGTGCCACCACAGGTTTTTCCATCCTTTGAAAATATGCAGGGATCTCATGGTCTTTAACTCACACACTCATCACATGACTCACAGCGGCATCATATGACCGCACAAACACGTCCGGGCTTATGAGCCGCAGGTTTGCGTGGGAATGTTAAGTCCATGCTCGCTGCTCTTTTATGTGGACGCTGCGGGGTCGAAGCGGCGCCGCGATGCCTTCATGGGCAAAGTAAAGGCCGGCTTTCCCTCTCCCCCTGTTTGCAGGTCATGAACGGACTCATGCAGACCACCGGCTGGCCGTCCGTGGTGGCTTGTGTCGGCAACTGGTTCGGAAAGGGGAAGTGAGTACATGGGTGCAGTCCTGCTGACTTTGCAGATTAAAATGCTTTTAATTTTCCATTTTGGTAGCTTGCTAAATCACATTCACACTCACAGTGGAAGCAGCTCCGTTACACCAGATCTAAGATCTGAATTTCTTAAACAGCAAGTCAATAAACCGGTCAAACTGGTTCTGTCTGAATTAGGATTACAAGCTCAGTAAACAGAGGCTAGAGGGAGAACAGTAGTCACATGTCTGAATGCGTTCCGCCCTCTCAGAGTTTAGTCTGTAGGTATGGATTCACTCCAATATTGACATGCAAAACAAACCTCAGCTTCTCAGAAATCAGGTTACATGAGAAATCATGACAAGTTCACATGTAGTGGGACTGATCAGAGCATATTTGAGGTGTGTAAATACTAAAAACCCCAAACCCTTTTTAGGTTTTAGAAGTTGTCACTCCCAAATAAACAAACTATAATATAAGGAAACAGCTGGATGCCATTTTCAGGTTTTACCCTTCCTGATAGTCAGACAAGACATGGTTTGCTATTAAAAAAAACCCAGGTCATACATCATGTACTACAGCTTGTGAACATATTCTCAAGTCCTATCATCAAAGCATAAAGAGAAAAAGATGAGAAGAAAAGGAGAAAGAGAAAACCTACATCCATATTTTCTCACACAAACAGCACCTTGAGAGTGGTAGTAAATGAGAAGAGGATATTTTACTGCATACATGTATAACATTGACTAATTCTACAATTACTGAAACAAAAACAGATAATATAACCAAATGAGTGGAATAAATAAATTCTACCAGTATCTTGTCTGTAAGTTTCTAGATAGTTTGTCTGTTTTTCCAAGTCATTTTCAAACTGATCCTGTTCAAGCTTAACAATGAATGTTAGCTTCTCCATTATGAAAATAACCGTGACAACTTTAATCCAATCATCAACTGTGGGAGGCAATTACAGGGTTATTACATTTCTTTGTAATTGCTTTTTCACTTGTCAACAGTAATACGTTATACATATATTTAATTTCAGGTCCCATCACAGTATCTGGTCTTAGCCCCAGACCTAATGTCTCAAACCCAGATGGGATCATTATTTTCAGTCATTTACTTCTGGTAGATGAATCATGACATGACATATGACAGTTACTTATCATTATTTCTCAACAAAATCCAGTCGAAAAAGTATTTTTCTCCTTTTTTATATGAGCTCATAGAATGTAATATGTGTGTTAGGAACAACAGCTCGTGACTGTTTGTGTTTTTATTGTCAGGCGCGGTTTCATCATGGGCGTGTGGAATTCCCATACCTCGGTGGGAAACATCTTGGGCTCCCTCATTGCCGGGGTCTTCGTCTCGTCGGCGTGGGGGATGTCCTTCATAGTCCCCGGAGTCATCATCGCTTCGACTGGGATCCTGTGCTTCTTCTTCCTGGTTGAAAGTTAGTAACACGCACAGACACTCCACTGAGCCGTTTCACAGCCGGGGTTAGCCATCAAAGTCAAGGCCTCCTCATGTCCTCTCTCCCTCAGAGCCCGAAGACGTCAACTGCACTCCCCCTCAGCACCATGTGAGTGGAACGGAAGTGAGTCTCTCTGAGTGGTAGCCGGACGGCCGGGACTCACCGGTGTTTGTGTGTCAGAGCGAACAGGAGAGCGACGAGACGGAGCCTCTGCTTCGCAACTCAGCCAACGGCACCCAGACCATCAACGGCGCCATTTCCACCGAGGTTCCGGAGATTGTGGAGGAACACACGGAGGCCATCGGTTTCTTCAGGGCTCTCTGCATACCTGTGAGTCAAAACAACCGATTTTAACTGCAGAACTAACAAACCTGTTGATATTTAAAGGAAAAAGACCTTGTAAATAAAATGCCTTATTAAGAAAGTAGCAAAAGAAATGACATGGACTCTTTAGTTCTGACATTAATTAAATTCAATTTCAGTGAAAAAGTCTTTATTTGTTTCCAGGAACAAGCTGTAGGGTGGCCGATCAGTTGTTTCATCTTGTTACGTGTTCGAGTTGAAGTTAATGTTCATATTGTTTCTGACATAATGGCACCAGGGGCTCATTGGGGCCAAAATGGGCAACCTGTGGTGAGAGATAGGATTTTTTTCAGTTTGCTGAAACCTCAGAGTTAAGAGCTGAGGTCAGCTTATCAGGACCTGATGGTGTGTGAGCTCTGTGTGCTGTGAGAGCTGGTGGACAGCTGGGAAACAGACTGGCTTTTTGGGTTTTCACGAGCTCTGACAATATCAGAGACCTGTAGCAGGACTTGTACTTGTCAGGATGTTTGAGAATGAAGAATTAAGAGAAGCGAATAATGAAGGGAACTCTAGAATGTCTGTCTGCTGTCCTGTGGTCCTCGCTCATCCTGCTGTCTGTTCAGGAGGTTTCCTCTGAAGCAGACAGGATCAAGTATTGTGTGGCTGTTATAGACTTCATTTCTGACTCTGATTCTCTGCACAGAGTCAGACTTCAGCTCTCAGTCTATGCAGTCCTGGAGCCTTTGCCCTGCTCTCTCTGTGGAGTATTTCCAGACTTGCACCATCGGTTTGATTCCGATTGCATTGCAATCAGTTAGACTGTGTCTCTGAAGTAAATAAGTTAATTGTTGTCATTTGGAGTGTAAGTGAAATGGAACTAGATTAGATTTAATTTAATTGAATGTGCAGTGATGCTGCATTTTAGTGTCACCAGTTCAAAGTAAACGCAAAGAAATTGTACTACGAATTAATCATTTATTCAGGTTTTCTTGTTCTCCCTTTTTTTCTCTTCTGATTAAGTAGAGGGTAGTAACTTCTACCTATTCTGGAACCTGAAATGAGACAGTTGCAGTATTGCTGGCAGAAGCTGCTTTCTCCTAAACAACTAGACGGGGATCTGGAAGAAAAAAAGGTTGAAGACATGAAAAGACGCTTGTAGATTCACACCCTGTATCCAACTGCTGCCTTTTGGGTCCTGAGAGACCTGTGAGGATTTTAAAGTGAAACACAGAGAACATCACCCGTCAGATATGGCCTGTTCTCCCACTCCACTACGCACGTCTCTGATCAAACCCTGTGTGGGTAGCAGTCATGCACTGGGTGTTTTGTGCTTTATTCTCGCTCAGATCTGGTCTGGTATTAGTTCTGTAAAAAAAACTCTGGTGCAAACGCCTCTGACATTAGTCCCAGATCCAGATGTGCTACAGAAGCTGATGGGGGGCTTGTGTCTCCTACAGGGGGTGGTGGAGTTCTCCCTCTGCCTGCTGTTCGCCAAACTGGTCAGCTACACCTTCCTGTACTGGCTTCCACTCTACATCTCAAACGTTGGTGGGTATGCTGCGCACATGCTTTTCCTTGTTATTGCTGTGAGATATAAAACTAACGGATGTTGTTTTTTTTCCCTCTAAGCACACTTTGAGGCTAAACAAGCCGGAGATATGTCAACACTATTCGACGTTGGGGGAATCATGGGTAAGCTGTTGAGCGCTCACAAATGCTTCTGGTGAGAGCGGATGAGTGTGAGGCGGCTGTTTGTGAAGCGGCTGTTTGTGAGGCGGCTGTTTGTAAGGCGGCTGTGTGTCCACAGGCGGCATCCTGGCCGGGCTGGTGTCGGACTACACGGGTGGGAGAGCGTCCACCTGCTGCGTCATGCTGGTGGCTGCTGCCCCCATGGTGAGATTTAGCAAACGCCAGGTTATCAGGGAGCTCTTTTCCACATTGTTAAGGTTACATTTAGCTAGCTTTGTTTAAATATCGCTATACCCACACCCGGAGCTCCCCGGATGCTTGTGACTCCCCCCATTGGCCGAACTACCTGACCTGGGTTATAGCTGCTCTTAAAGCTGCTGGGAGTCAGGGGGTGTTGTTTGTTTAAGGTCAGGTGCAGTAAGTCGTGTCCTCAGTCTCAACGAGTGCATTTCTTTCAGTTCTTTGAGAGTATGTAGATAGAGCGCCTCAAATATACAGTGGGGGAACTAAGTATTTGACCCCTTGCTGATTTTGCAGGTTTGCCCACTTACAAAGAATGCAACGATCTATAACTTTAATCATATGTACATTCTAACAGTGAAAGACAGAATCCCAAAGAAAATTCCAGAAAATCACATCATATGAATTTATAAAAATTGATAACCATCTGATGGAAAAATAAGCATTCTTTGTAAGTGGGCAAACCTGCAAAATCAGCAAGGGGTCAAATACTTATTTCTCCCACTGTACATAATACAAGCACGTTTCACTGACTACAGAACAAACAAATGCACAAACACATCACCTGTTAACGACTGTTCTTCTCTGAGGGTTTTTCTGCTGTCAGTTACAGTATGTGTCATGTTTTCTCATCTTCTTAAAATGTGTTTCATGTTGTGATTTAAAAAGATGTTGTGACAGGGGCCGTAGGGCCAAAGCAAGGATATCAAATTAGTATTAAATAATGTTTTGTTTTTTCCTATTTTCCAGCTTTTCCTCTATAATTACATTGGCCAGAGGAGCCTTGGTACAACAGTAGGTAAGACTGTCACAACTTACCCTTCTATACACCCGTATAAAGACATTCTTTTTTTAATCCTCTGTCAGATCACGGGTTGTCTTATAGACTCCCATCTAATTTCTTAACTGGAAAATCGGTAGCATTTTAAAGTTTTAAAGCTTAGACAGAATTAGAATGAGCTGAGAACAGGCATATATGAAGAGTCTTTAAAGTCCCAGCACTGCTTGACATCTGCACAGGCTTGATGTCATCCATTGTTATTTCAAAGCTTACAATGAAATTAAGTATGTTTTGCTGTCAGGGTTTGTTGGAAGTAATCAGAAGAGTCTGTGTTTAATTCTAACTTGTGGACTTGCCGAAAAAAGTGATTCACCTCTCCGTCACAGTTACTGTGAGACATAAACCCAGATGAATCAGAACACGTTGCCATTTCTTTATGTTTAAAGTGTAAAATGGGCCATTGTCCCGTTTGCAGGGATGCTGCTGGTGTGTGGAGGCCTGGTGAACGGCCCCTATGCCCTCATCACCACCGCCGTGTCAGCTGACCTGGTGAGGCCCACGGCATCATGGGAAAAGGCCACGGGACGGCCGTCCATCCTTAGGCCTCTTTAGAAAGAACAAACGCTCTGCTTCTAACGTGAGAACAATTTTGATGTCACAGGGAACCCACGAGAGTCTGAGAGGGAACTCCAGGGCATTATCAACTGTGACGGCCATTATTGACGGGACGGGATCAATAGGTACGTAGTTCCCGTCAAAATCGTGGAAAACACAACCTTTAATGGCCTCAAACTTGCTTAATCATAACAGAAAAAAAAATCAAATTGTTCCTGCTACTATTTTCTTTTTCTATAGCTTCAGACTGTATGATAAATACCATTAGAGGTTTGTTTAAAGAACAGAAAACTCTGGAAAACAGGGCCTGGGGCTCCAAACTTCACAGTGACAGATACAATCATGTGAGGAGGGTCTTTGAAATGAGAACGGACCTTTTTTTTTCGCCTCATAGTTGTAAAATGTGTATTTTAGTTGTGGGTCCATTGGCTGAAGGGGAGAAACGGGAGCAAAAATTAGTTCAGACCCTGTTAGGTTTATAATTTCATCATATTCTTCATAGTAATGATTTATTTACATGTGAAACATGGGATTAGGGATATTAAATTAGACTTAAAAGATGGCCTGGCGGCCTGTCCAGGGTGTCCACCGCCTCTCACCCTTTGGCAGCTGTCTGTCTGGGTGTTGTCGAGGCAATTTCTTTTTTTTTTTATATTTTCTTTTTTCAAAGTTTTCAGTACAACATTAATAACACAGAACAGTTCGACATAGAGAGCAGTTGGCAAAAATGCAGCTTGTTGAAGGTAGCGATGAATCATGAACCATTTTGAAGCACAGCACACTTTACCCTGTAGGAGTCCCCTTTTGACCAAAGTTTGTGAAAAATGTCAAGTTTCAAGTGAATTTTAAAAGTAATTTGTTCCATATTTCTTATTTCAGTCATGGTTTCAATCGAGTTTGAAATCGTGGGGGCTGACTGTGTCATCCATTTCTTAGTTATGGCTTTTTTTACAGCAGCAAGCATTATGTTCCAAAGGTATTTATTTACTGTGTCCATTGCGGGTGTTTTCATTCCAATGTACAATGTCCTGAAGTTGAGAGGGATGGTGACATTATAAAAAGTTTGATCTGTCGAGGCATTTTCATATCTAACAATATATAAAAGGGCTTGTCTTTCTTTTGTCCGGGTTTTGGGAGATGAGCGTTTTGGTCTAAAATGCCATCTGTTCGTGTTGGTGGATGATAGTTGAAGGATTTGCTCTGTCCCCTGCAGGTGCTGCTTTGGGTCCCCTTCTTGCCGGTGTGATTTCCCCCACCGGCTGGAACAACGTCTTCTACATGCTCATCTCTGCCGATGTCTTAGCCTGCCTGGTCAGAAGCCCCTCTTTACCCCACAGAAACTCTCGCCGTTTAGCTGGTCGACATGTTTTGGATCGGGTTTAGAAAGAAAACCTGAGTGACCTGTGGTTTTCTTTTCAGTTTTTGACCAGGCTTGTCTACAAGGAAATTCTGGGCTGGTGCAGACGAGCCCCCCGAGTCAGAGGGTGAGTGTTACCATGACAACGCTAGCTTCAAGCTAGAGTCATTCAAAATAAACGATTGTTAATCAGTTGAATAACATTCCATAAGGGTAATACTGTTTAAAAAGAAAGCCTGAAAAAGCTACTTGAAAATCCTGAAGAAAACCTAAGTACAAAATAGCACCATAATTTGAATCTAACTGCTACCAGTTGATGGGAAATGTTTCCGCCTTTGTGTTTTCGAACTGCAGATTCAAAGACACCTGAATAAGTCACACAATCAAACAGGGAACCACACGAACACAACACAGAAGGGAAACGGCACCCGAAGTGACCTCACATCTGCTTTCCAAACCAAGCGGGACGATTCTGGGCACTAAAATGACAATTGAATCTTTCTGAAATGCCTTTTTAGAGACAGAAAATCTTTTATATGACCCATTTACTCATTCCTACTACGTTGTTTTAATATGCTTTTATTATTAAAGAGGATATTATGTGATTTGTTTTCTAAAATGTGTCCTTTTTCTGTGTTATTATGCGTGTCTGCATCCAGTTATGTGTCTTGACAAATGAGTACCTTTTCATTTGAACATAAAGTGCTATTATCTGAGGGTGATCTGAAACTCTGTGATCATATTTCTGACGTTAGAGATGTTATTCTGTCAGTCCATATTTTAATCTTACACCCATCCTTCTGGATCTATGCAACAGATACAAACATAAAGAAATACATATCCTTAATGTACCATGGATGACCGGTAAAAGATATGGATATTTCCCTTATTGACAAAAGCCAATCCCACAGCATGTTTCACCATCTTCTGTTTAATGACAATTATAAGTAAAACCATAATACACTTCACTGGAGGAGAATCGAACATTTCAGTGATTCAGCCTTTACTAGTATAAGTACAAATGTCAGAAAAGCTACTTGTAACCTATTACAAGAATTCCAGTGGTTATTATTTGACCGATTAAGTTCATTTCAGACCACTGCAACACATTTCCTTACAATAAAGCACATAATGTGCACTCAAAGGAGAAAATAAGTTAAAAAAAGAACTAAAAGTAACATAATTGCTTTGAGGACCAGCAGAGGCCAACGACTGTTGACCAGTTCTTACATTCAGACAAAAGGAATCATCAATTTTCTGCAAATTTTCTAAACTGCATTTTCGTCACTGTACCCCAAAAGAACAACAAAAGCTACAGATTTCACCACCGTTGGCTTTCTGAACGCTTTGCAGAGGTTAAATATCCCAAAACGGCTGTGAAATTCTCAAAGTATTTACTCATTTACAGCAAAAGAAAAAATATAGTCCACATGAAATTCCAGTTTGAGACACTATGGAACCTTACCATGCCAGGGCTTAATTAAAGCATTTAAAATGCAACTATTCTATCCGAAATATCGATGATCAAATCTAAGTAAAAGTAAAGAACTCCAGGGGGGCATTCTAACACCAGTTTATCCGAAGTATTCGTTTTCAAGAAAACCTTGGCGGTGCTTTATTTATTTAATATTCAGTATTGTTCATATCCTTGCTAGCTTGCTGTCAGGAAAACTGCTGAGTGGGCAAGTGAGGAAATAATAGGATCAGCCTAATACACAGCAAATAAACGTTTGAAAGCTCTACCACAATTTCATCTTGTGCCACAACTGCCAATCAAACATACAATAGACGCTTAGTGATGCTAGAGAGTGAGGATTGATTAAACTGCCTGTATCTCTGCATAAAAACAATATAAAAAAGAACATGAAGCATCAGATGTTTCTTCCAGCATACAAAGTGTTAAAATAATTCACTGTTTCACATGCTTGCTGATAAATCTGTTAAGGGAAATTCTCCAAAAGGGGACACATCGATGGTTTTCAGCATGTTTTGTGACCTTTCAAAGGAAGCTTGCACATTTCTAGTCACTGTTAGAACAGTGAATGTGGACTTTCTGGGACTATTTGAGTCCGTCCCTCTGTGGGAAGCAGCTCTTGCTCTGGGAAGTCGATGGGCTTTCTAACATGAACGTCCTCGCTTATCAAGTTTAACAAGGGAAAAAAAAAAAGCGTAACACTTTTCTGTCACTTGTTAATGTGGGTTCTCTTTATCTACCTTAACCGCTCTCCCTCCCACCGGATCTCCGTCACACAGACATCCCACACATAACTGCCTCATTTAAATCCAAACTCCAATCCCGTTGGGTCAAACTGGCTCGCTCCCTTTGATTACAAACGCAATGCCTTATTAGAATTTATTTGGATTTTTAAACAATTTTTTATCCTTGATGTAAGGTGAGATTGAGTGTCAAGACAGGCACATACAAATAAAATGTATTATTAATATTATTAGTAGTAGTAGTATTAGTAGTGGTATTAGTTTAACATGTGTGGACAATTGATGGGTGTCGACAATTTTCCGGCAGAAATGTGGAACATCCTGATGAAGATATCACTGCAGTTGTAAACAAGATGTTTTTTTTTCTATTTTAGAATCATTCTGTATTTTATTTTTTCAAAAAGTATTTTGATCAGGGCTATAGGTCTCCTTTGGGCTGTGGCATTTTCTCATCATTTATTGGTAAAAAAAAAAAAAGTCCAAATCAAAATCTAATCTAAAAGCAAAATATAGTGGCTGGCAGTGGGGTGCGTTTCAGGAACTTGATGGTCAGACATCGGTTCCCGGGTTGAGTCTCCAGACAGAACCCTGCTCTCAGCAGAGGTGTTTGGTCACTTCTTCTTCATCCGTCTCAGAACAAAAATAACTTCAATAATTTCATACTATACAGTTTTTGTTTCTCAGTGATGATAAGAAGCAGGATTCCACGCACGGTACCAGGACCTGGAACACCAAACAGAGCATTACAGAATTATCCCTGAAGACAATAAGATAAATAAAATAAAGGAGATTCTTTAAATTTCTCTAAAATGGACTGAGGTAAGGAGAATGGGAGGTGGGAATTCTGTCGTTTGTCTAAATGAACCTTCCAAAATAAAATTAACCCTCTTTTTATACCGTTGAACATCTAAATGTTCTGTGAAAGAGAAATAAAGTTGTTTTTAGGACTTTTCTTACCCTGGCGTGCTGTAGGATGCGGGGTTGACCTGAGAGGTTAGAGAGACTGAGACTGTGGACAGACCATTGGGAGATGGTTCGCGACTGGGGTTGTTTGGGGAGGAATTTGATGAAGCTGGAAGGAAAAGATTAAAAAAATTCATCTAAAAATTGTGGAAGAAATTTTTCCATACAGTAAAAATGAGTCTTAACTACAACACGGTAAATCTTAATAAGCTTGGATGATGGATATGGAGAGAACTTGCCTGCTCCTGAGGCCAGAGGACTGTAGGATCTAGATGTTGAGGCCTGAAATGGAGTTAAAAAAACCTTTAACTATTATGAAATATATTTATTTTACCCGCTATGTCCATCCCAGTTCTTCTAGTTTGAATGAACTTATGAGTAATGGATGGTTTAAAAAGTGCTTGTGTGAAGAAACTGTACAAATGACTGCAGAATGACTTAGTACAGTTAATTGAAAGACTTAAATAGACATAAATAAGGTAATAATGTTCCCAAATTGAGTTGAATACATTATATGAAATTGTGAAATGTCTCCCAATTTCTCGATTTGAATCTCTAATCAAATCAGAACTTTCTTAATGCTTAAGTGACCCTTCACATGTCTTCATGGTCTGATTTTCAATAACAGTGTGAACAGTTTTTGGGGCATTTATGTGTATTGATATAGAGCTATTTTTTAATATGCACGGCAGACCTAAAGCTGGCTCCAAACACAGGAGGGATTTCATCCTCTTATGCACTACACTCAGTTTTATAATATTTATTTCAGACTTATATTGTTGCAAGCTCTTTGAAAGCATAATTTGTTCTGACTGCTGTTTAGTTCTCCTGTCAAGTAAAATGAATGATGAATTTGAGTCAGGATGTGTGTAGTGGTGACCCATCTGGGGGGTGCTCTGCCTCTTTCCCAATGGCAGATGCTGTCTGCAACCCAATGAATGAGCCAACCAAAAGCTGAAAATACTAATTAAGGTAAAGTATTCGTCCCTTTTCGTCCAGAGTCTTTCCTTAAACCGGCATGTTGGCACGTGTGCTTTTCTTCTGCAGGCTTCAGAAGGTTGGCCGATCAGAAGTGAGGGATTGTTTCAATTCTAGTTTCCATGTAAATAGAGTTTTTTTAGAACTACAGGCCTGAGAAGACCTGGAGCTTTCTGCACGATTGAAATGAATAGGTTTGGTAGCTAACCATTCTGGAGTTGCTAACCATTCTGGAGTTGTAGCTGTGAGATTTGACGGGTAAAGTCGCTACCGGGCAGTAGATCCTCTTCTCCTTCTGACGGCGGTTACAGAACCAGACCCGGACCACCTCCTTCTCCATGGAGAGCTGCTCCGAGATCAGAGTTATCTCCTCCGAGTTGGGTTTGGGATTCTGAAAGCCAAAAAATGCAATCAAATGAAAATATATACGATATTCTTAAGACAACTGTAAAAAAACATAATAAAAAAACACCCCAGAAGATTTTTGTTTAGTTCTTCTGTCAAGTAAAATGACAGGAGAAACATTTTTATATGTTTCTTTATGTGACGCTGCTTAAACTCCTGTGATGTAGCTAAAGAGTTAATGTTTGGATATCTTTGGTTTTTATTTATTTAGATGACAAAAATGTAAATGTAAATCTTTTGCATGTCTACACTTTTTTTTACCTCCCTCCCACGTGACATGGTTTGGACAAAAATAGGATCTCTTTACAGATTATATCAAATAGTCAGATTGGAACTCCCAATAGATCATAACTCTTGTAATTTAAATCTTATAAGACAATAGGAGAAGTACAATAAAGTCAAATGTTACATCGAGAGGCTCTGAACTTCGTTTATCAATGGAAGGTGCATGACAGCTGAAAATATATTTGTGATGTGGAAATTAGTTTCTTTTCTAATTTGAATATATGCAGAATCCTGTACAAATACTTTTTGGATTATTACTAACACTGAAGTCGACCATGCAGACTGTGAACTTACATCGTGAAAACGTTTTTCCAAAGTCAGTTTGATGTTGGTCTCAATGCTTGTCCTCTTTTTCCGCTTGCGCCCGTAGCCTTCCAGCAGGGGCATAGAGGTGGACGAGCTCATGGAGTCGGACGGGGAGTTCTCTGATGCAAAGAAGAAAAAATACAACATTCTGTGGAGGGCTTCAACCATAGAAAAATCTCAACTGCAACAGTTTTAAAAAACGTCATTTTTATTGTGAGTAATCCATTTCTGCACCTGCTATTTCCTAGTGTGGCTACAGAACCCTCATGTGAGAGGCAGGGAAAGATGATAAACCAAGACTGTTTTATTATTAGAGTTGCCATGGCATTATCATCACTATATACTGTTTTTATTTATTTTTTCAATGAATCTAGTTAAACATTTACTTGATTTTTTTAATGTCAGAAGGCCACAAGCTCGTCAAGTGCAATTTGACTTTTACTAGTATTTTGACCCAAAAGTAGTTTTAATTGTCTTAATAATTGTCATGATTACCTGCATCGCTGAGCCATTTCTCCAGCAGGGGCTTGAGCTTGCACATGTTTTTGAAGCTGAGGTTAAGAGCCTCAAACCGAGAAATTGTCGTCTGACTGAAGTCATTCCCGTACAGTTTTCCCATTGCAAGTCCCACATCTCCCTGTAATAAAAAAAAAAAAAAAAACATAGAGAACATGGACAAAACCCTCTTCTCTGATTAAGATGCAGAATCATGTAAATGGTTTTAATACTACATGAACTAAGAATTAAACCCGTTTTATACGGATAATTCAGAGCCTGGGTTTTAGCTGTGAATATAAATCACATATTTAGAAGGAGAGAAGATTATCCGACTTATTCAAAAATATGTCATGGACCTGTTCTTGAAAACAGAAACTGTGAATATGACCTGATGTAGGAATCTGAAGAAGACAGAGTACAAAAACTATTCAAATTTGGAACACAAATTGCACACAAATATGACAAAAAAATCATTTGGGTGTCTTAAATCTCCACCAAAGCATTTAATACTGGTACATCATGTATGTATAAAAACTCATTTAAAAGCCTTTGTTATCTATTGAGTAAAGAAACCTCCTAGGTCCTAATTTATACTCAAATTTATACTCAAATCACATTGATCTGACAGTATAGGATAAAACAAACACCAGTACTTCCATTAGGTTCCACATACTCACCACTGACCTAACTGATTACTATGAGTGAGTGAGTGAGCATTAAGGGAAACATAATGTGGTTCTTCTTTAGGTTACCTGAGTGAAGCCCAGTTTGATGCGTCTTTGTTTGAAAGCTTTGGCAAACTGCTCCAGCTCCTCCAGGTCGCTGGGCTCGTCCTGAGCCGGGATGGACATGTGTTTGGGCATCTGCAGGTGGGACATGTCCATGTGGCTCTCCATGGAGGGTCCCGCCAGGCCCGAGCGGCTCATCCCCTGCATCAGAGAGGCCATTTTCAACTCCAGGCGAAGCACAATAGAAGAAATAACAGAGCCCCAGGGCAGGTCATGCTCCCAAACAGCAGTTTAACATCACATCGTTCATCTTTTAGCTGCTCTTTCGGTGGATTTCCACAGTGAACAACCACTCAGCCCCACTTTTCCTCACTTTTCTCACATGTTCATTATTTCCCCACGCCACTCCTTACCTGGGGGGTCAGAGCGAGCCCGGGCTGATGCTGGAGGAGGCTGCTTTGACTCTGACTCGGAAGGGACAACAGATTCTGCTGTAAAAGTGCTAAAAAAAGAAAAACAGCAGGGTAATTTCACTTTAAGAGGACAGAGCTTCCTCCTTTTCTTTGGCACTGACTCCATCCCCACTGTTAGCTCAGCCGGTTTATCCCTTTGGGCAGATTGATAGCAGCTACTCTTCTCTAAATGTCTGACTGAAAAATTATAATTAGCGAACATTGTGAACATTTCCTGAAACTTTACCTTGGTGGCTGGAAGGACTTTGGGAGAGCAGGAAGGGGGAGGGAGCTGTCAGATGAGAGGGGGGCATCAAAACCAGCTGCTGCATAGGGTGGAGGGAGGTGAGCTCCTGAAGCCATACAAACAAGTTGAAATTGTATTCAATACTATACATTTATTTATTTAATCAAATGTTAGTGAATCACCATCATGTGTGTTTGAACCTAAACTCGTTCTACATTGTTTTGGCCACCAGCATCTGTAATAGTGCTTTCTGAAAGTGAACCATGTCGTTTAGGATACAGAAGACAACAGTTACCAAGTCTCCTAAAGACAAAACTTAAATATCATGCAGGGCTGGGAGATCTGAAGATGCATTCTACCCGATGACCAGCAGGGGGAGTCTGGTTTCATAAAGAAGGGTGGAACCACAGTCTGGTGCAACTCAATAGATTTATGTCAGTGGCAAAAATAAATTAAATGTCAGTAGATTTCTGTCTTTTTCTCACTCTGTGAAATACAGTAATGTTTACACCAACTAAGACACACTTGCTGCACCCAACTTTGAATGTACAGTCTCTGAGGAAATGTTAAACAGTTAAGACTTTGGTTTCTCATCTGCAACGATTTTGGTTTCTTCTCTGCAACTGCACCGGTTTAAAACACACAGATTTGTTTATAAGGAACATCCAGTTCATCAGCAGGCTGCACATCTTTGCATTTATCCCCTAAAATGGACACATCTTACCCCACTCATCTGGCTTCCATGGACCGGTGAGCTCTGCGTTGGGTGACATGCTTTCAGCGAGGAGCCTGAGTGAGGCGAGTCGTTGATATCTTCTGTCTTTATCTAAAACACACCCATTATGTCAGTAGATTTTTCAAAGGATTGGCTGGATGTTCAGAGCAGAGAGAGGGGGAGGAAACACTGCCTCTGTATGAACGCTTCAAACGTTTTTCTGTGCAACAAACTCTACAGAAACAAAGCACACACATTCAGGGACTACGGGATACTTGTTGCTGGACTTGTTTGCTCACTGAACACAGATTGATAGATTCTTTCCTTCCCCTTGAGCAGGCCGGTATGCAAATAGCCCTCCTGGTCATTCCCCCTCTAACCAACCCCTCAAAGCCAGAGCGTTTCCTGAGAGCGCAGGTACTGAAACAAACCCTCAACTGTGCACATCTGACAAAAAAATAGCCCATTATCTGCCCTGTTTAAGTCATTTCCAGCCACACTGAAAACTGAGGATGTTAAATTGAAAATACTTGGTATGAAATATTTTAATTTTTATATACAATCAGCAAAATTCCTATCCACCGTTAAAAAAAAAAAAAAATCTATTAATAACTTTTATAGAATTGATGCATTTTCTAATTTCCAAATCAAATCAACTACATTTTTGGTCAGTAATATTCCATACAGGTTGTCTTTATTAGATTTAGTGAATTGCTAAGAGTAGCTTGCAATTTTAAGAACTTTCAGGGCCACTTTGACATATGGACTATATTGGTTTATGGTACACATTCATGAAATGGAACTACACAAAGCAACATGGATTCTCATAGAGATCATGTTAGCGCTGTAAAAGTGATGCACTCAAAAGGCCAAAATCTTCAGCCACACTTTCAAATAATTCATATCTCATTTCTATATAATTAACTGCATTTTCAGTTAGTAAATATTCCATTAATCTAGTCTAAATCATATTCCCCTCATCTCTTCTCAATCTTTGAGTATTAGATTATGAATATTATGTTTATTGTACGCGTTCATCAAATGGAACTACACAAAGTAACATGGATGCCCATACAGATCTCAGCTCAGGTGACCCAAATCCTTAGCCAAACTTTTATATAACTGTCTGATTTCTAAAGAATCAAAGGTTTTATGTTAAGTTTTTGTTCTCTTTTTTCTAAATGCTGTGAAAATGAGGGGACAGACTACCAAAATGTGCTTTAACCCACAGACACAATGTTTTTCTATCCTGATCACCAGTCATTTTAACTAAGTATGGCACTTCATCACAATAGAAATTGTATTTGAAAGTGTGTGGGAGACAACCAGATTCTGGAGAAAAGATGGTATAAGACCATTTCAGGTTTCACTGTCCATGTTTCATGTCAAGCAAAGAGAGGCAGAAAACTCATTCATATATTAGGCGTTTCTTGGGAATTATCAGCACAGAGAGTGATGTCATGAACTTACTTGTCGATTGAATTCAATTCCGTTTCGCTCTAAAAAAAGAAAAGAAGAAGAGGAGAAATTCAGCCGTGGGGTCAGTACATTTTAAATTCATCTTGAGAATAGACAACCTATTTAATTTAACTTTAACCGTCTGAAAAAAAAATGCTGATATATTCGCTAATAGTTAAATGGTAAGAAATAAGTAAAATGTAATGAAAAAAAAACAGTCTTAGAGCTACGTACATTCAAATTGAGGCACAATTAGAATGTTTTAATGACCAATCCTTTTCCCTCAAACACAGGCTGAAATACTACAGAGACGTTATAAACGTGTTTTGATGCTGAAGCACTGTAGTAATGTTAAAAGTTAGTCAGAAAGTTTAAAGGAATAGGGATCAAGTGACATAATACTTGTTTTATGGCCAGCCGGAAAAACAGAAAATTCTGAAAATAAGTTTGCAATTCCTTATCCTGCCCCCGGATGCTAGAGGACTGGTCGGAATTGGTGAAGGAAAACCACAAAATGGAAAGTTAACCTTCATGCTGAGGCTGAAACCGGAACTTTACCAAAAAAGATGGATGCAAATGGATTGTATTTCTTGAGAATGATTAGAAAAGTATACCTTGAAATCTTTTGAAAAATGGAGTAAATCTGAATGTTGCTTCAGACCTGTAACTATAACCATCTCTGTTAGAATGTGAATTTTACCTACTGCTGACAGCTATTTTGGTTCTGTTCCTGCTTGATAAATGGAAAACAACCAAGGAAAAATAAAGAACGAGTTATGAAATCTTTACTTCAGGACCAATAAATACTCCATCACTGATTTATTTATTTTTTTTGGTTTGACTGTGTCAGACAAACAGAAAACAAATAAAAATTATGTAATGATGACACAGTTTGTGGGAGTATTTTTTGTAAGTATCCAACCTCAAAACACACCTGTCATTCATCTAGTGTGCAGAGCATATTTATTACTTTTTATTTTACGGCCCAACATGGTCTGTTTACAGGCCTTTAACAACCACCGTTTATTTCAGAATAAGAATCAGAAACAGAAATACTTTAATAATCCCAGAGGGAAAATTATAATTTGCCATATTTGAAAAAAAAACGGTAGATTTATAGCTTTTTGTTTTTACAGTATCTTTGTTTTGCATTAGCGAAGGTTTGTTGCTTTTCTCTTTAAACTTAACAGCAAGCCCTTTGCTTTTGATATATATTCCACTTATCTATTAGTAATGGTCGTAACGTTCTTAGCTTCCAGTTTAGATTTTATAATTAAACATTCAATTAATCAAAGGGAAAACAAAACAACTTCATTCACAATGAAAACAATCACTTTTCTGCATGAAGGGACTTACTTGTGACTACCTCATACATAAGTAAAATTTCTAATTGTTTTTACTGGACTGTAGGACTGCTCACACACAGGTGTGTATTCAGAAACCCACCGATCTTTTCAAGAAGACTCAGAGCTGTACGTGGGGAGGCAGATGATAGAGGATTACAGTACAAAGGTTTGCTGGATAAGTTTGCTTCATTTGAATGTCAAATTGGGCTTCTTGGTCTGTTAGTGTGTGTGTGTACGTGTGTGTGTACGTGCGCGAGAGAGAGAGTGAGAGAGGGAGAGTGCGAGAAAGGGAGTGAGGGACTGGAAACACACGATGCAAATTCACTTTTAACCCCCCACCGCCCCAACCCTCTCCCACCAGGTCTCCACCCCCACCAACAGCACAGCCAGCCTCAGAGGCGAGGTTCCAGTATGAAAATGTCCAAAACATGCAAATCAGCCCCGATGCAGAGAGCCAGTGTCTGCACACACACTATACACACACACACACACACACACACACACTCATTAAAAATGGTGGTTGTTAACCAGCGCGCCGACACAAAAGGTCAGTCACAGCTCGTCAACAAAAGTTTCCTTTTCACGTTTCCTTTGGTTCTCAATGAGTCATTATTCTAGATTTAGTCAACAAAGTCCCCTAAAAAGAGTTAACGCCACCTGCCTGGTAGCGCCTCTAATACCATTACAAGAGGAGTCAGGAAGCTGTGCAAAATGTGAAGAAAAAACAGGACGAAAACGAACACAAATCTCATCAGTCAATATTTGTCTTTGACCGTAGAGCAGTCCAATGCTGACCGAGAGCCATTTGACTGTTTAGTGAAAGATATGAGCTCATTTTGAATTTGCTGATAGTAACAAGTCGAAAAAAAAAGTTGGGATGGAGGCAACAAAGAGCAATCAGGGCCATGCTGCAACCAGTTGAACATGTAAGTAAAAGGGGGAAACAAGCACCTTAGAAAGGGAGAATCTTTCAGAAGAGGGGCAAACATTCAGCAATCTACAAAAAAAAACGTTTGTGCAGATTGCCAAATACCTTTCCTAAATGGGAAACTGATTATTCCATATTTACATATCATGCATAATATCAACCAAAGATATAGAGAACATGGAGACATTTAAAAAAATGTGGTGAACGAGCAATCCTGGAGAGCCATGGTCAGGTGCCTGGGTGAAAAACACCAAACATCCTGGTCTTTAAACACAGTTTACCTGAATAACCATCCAGCTTGATGCTCACACACACTGTGATTCTAGATTCCAAATGGAAACGGGATGTTAAAGTGGCTCGGAAAATGAAAACTTTCACATCTGGATAGGAAGGTTTTACACCAACCTCAATGGATGGCTAACAGAAGAGTCTGGGGCTGAAACCACCTGCCTGCAGTCCAGGATCTTTAACAACTGAAACCATGGGGAGCATCATGAAAAACAACATATAAGGACCGACCAACAGATAGAAAAACATAAAACATTTCTCTCCTAAAGGTCCAACCGTTGGTCTTTCGTGGACAGATTGTACTAAAGAGCCAATCTAATAGTCTGTCACACTAAGTTGCTTTCTTAAACGCTCAACAACACACACAATTATTGAAACGTCACCCTGAGTCCAGCTAATTAGGTCCAGATAAACAAAAATTCTAGAGCAGTAAAACAATGATTGCAGCTGAAATTGTAAGTTGATTTCATCTACACAGCAGGACATTACATAAGGCAACATCTTTGTGTTATTTAATGTGATGGAATACCTTTATTCACATTTCCCAGGGGACAAAGTAGCTTAATTCTTTTTTTAAAAAGCCCAAAAACTTAACTCAACCACATGAACGCCTCACTTATTGAGCTTGAGTTTTGATGCATTTTGTTGGGCTTCATTTAACTCACAGACGCTGAAAAATAGGGAGTTAAGGAAGTTGTCCAACCTGACACCATCATTTTTTTCCTCTAGTTTTTTACAACTACGCTCCATAACCCGTTTTTTTAGATACTTTTCACTCAGACCTCATAGCTTTGCTTCACAAGCTCACATAAAGCATTCAGCACATTATAAACCTCCATATTAAGCAATCAAAATATGTTTTTTGTTTATACACAACTCACTGGCCTCGTCGGTAACAGTGTTCCATTTCACTGAAGACCAAAAAGCTCTTTCATTTCTCACATTTCACTGTGAGATGTGACGTCACAACTGAAGGCAAAAGTTTCTGGCAAATAGTTATCAATAATGTTCACACATAACTGCATTTTTCTTTAGGATACAAAAGTTTCCATTGGCTGATAATACTGTGTTTCATACGTCTGACATCAGAAAATAAAATCTGGAATAGAAAAAAATCAATCATATTTTGTAAACCTCGGTTTATTTGTGTAAAATTACTGCCAGAATATGACTTGCTATGTAAGTTTAACTAAATTAGGATTGTGTCTATAGTTGTTTTCAAGATTCATGTTTCTACTGGTGTGTTTTTAACATCAGTGTTTTTTGTTGTTGTAGTTTTGGGGTTTTTTTTGCTGTCCAAACTGTCCCCACACACCACTTTGGATATGAACTCACTGTATTTAATTTAATTAAACACAGCACCAGCATGATTCTGACATAGACGCCATGTCAATGAAGGGGACTTAACCTGGTGGTGTCTCTCCGTGTAGATACAGCTATTTTGTTGTGCATCTCTGAGGTATATATTTCCAATTTCATTCATTTTGATAAATTATTTTAAAAAAGCTATTTGTCCTAGAGGTCCTACCGATTGCATGTAACACCTTTTCAAATTCAAAATATGTATGTTGACCAAAAACAGACATTTAGCACTTCCATAAGTCAGAGGTATTTACTTCTGTCACAAAACCATTGTCCAAAGAAAAAGTTCCACTTTTTTTTGCCAGTGGTTCCTGTTTTGGTTTTCTTTTCTTTTTTTGCAACCGGCTGGTTTCCTCAGCCTCTGGGCAATCTGTTTCTCATAGCAAACAGCCTCAGGTGCTTTCTCGCGCAAAATCCAACTGCCACTTTACCTCCACACACACTCACAGAGGCACCCACATGCGAGCTTCCACTGAAACATGAGCGCTTAAATGATTATGCTTTATGTTTTCACATCAGCCATGAAGAGCAATCTGCTGCTTTATCCTCAAGAAAGCAAATATGCAAATAGTTTTCCTTTAAATGTCACTGTTCACTGAAAAAAACCTTTGACTAAAAATGATCTTAAATGGCTTTGAAAAGTCAGACTTGAATCCTTAGTCAGGCTGAGCTACCCAGGTCCTTCCACATAATCGACAAAAAATAAATATATATATCATTTATATGTAATTTTAAACATCCTTAAAATGAACTTTTATTATATACTATTTAAGTCCTAAGGATAAGAGATGAGTTAAACAAAAAACTTTCCTAATTTAAAGATGATTAACAAACTCTCTTAGAGAACTTCAGAGTGGGTAAAACAGAAGTTTTCTAGATGCATCTGTTGAAATGTAGTGTGTTGTGGTTGTGATTCAGGTGTGATGGAGGTGAAATATCCTTACCTGCCTGTTCAGCTGGAGCCTCCGACTGCTCCACCGCGTCTGCGCTCATCTTAATATCTGTAATGATAAATATAGCTGATTTTCCTACAGGATTGTAACTTTACCAGGACAGTGAAGTACTCAGGCCACCCAGGAAAATGATCTTGACTTTATTCTAATTTGCCCTCCCCTCCACACCACCGCACAAGCCGTGCACTCCCGCGTGAACCCTACTTATAATATTCATAAGCAAGGCAGCAATTCCCACAAAGCTCCTGCAACAGTTTAGTGTCTCTGGAGCAAATCTACCAGACATGAATTATGAAAAGTCAACTTAAAAATATAAGAGAATGATTGATGGAATGGAGACTCACCTCAGGCAAATGCTTTGCACTGTCCCAGCTTCTCTTTATCTCTCTGGGTTTTTCAGGAGGAAGCAAGCGTTGGGTGAAAAAGTTTTGGAAATTCACGGCAGCAGATGAGCATTTTCCTAAGTAGAGAAGCGTTCACCTCTGCAGTCCACCCTGCGCAGCCCGATGGGCCGATTTGCATATGTCTCTCTGCATCCTATCCAGCTTCAGGGCTCTTTGCATAAAACAACAATGGAGCCACTGCAAACGCGGCGCGCTTGTGTGTGCGTGTCCGCACAGAAAGGCTGAGTGGGGTTATCCTCCAAGTGCTTTGGATAACGAAGATGTCTGGATCAAACTTTCTGAGTGAAATAACTCGGTGTGATGGGGGGAGCGGGTCACCCCGCCTAAGATTTCCATAAAAGTCAGAAGGATGTGTAAAATACATATTTCAGAACACAGAACAATTACTTGTGAATGATTTAATGACCTGAAAAACAAAACCTGTCTAATATTGGAATGGAAAAATGTCATTGCGTGTGTTTAAATATGGGCTGATTTTCATTTGGTGTCAGCAATATATCTATTTCTACTTCACAGGGAGGGGCAAGTTTACAGCAAAGTGGCAACAAGTCTTGACCTGTCATTGTTTAGGGTCTCACTTATTTTGCTCTAGTTTTAAAAGGTGCTGCTTTAGTTTTGTGAGCTAGATTTGTCCTTATTCTGGCTTGATATAAATATATAACAATTTCCATGACTCTACAGTTCTTTTTTTGTGTATTTCTTTTTTTTGTTCCTTCCTATCCCACAACATAGCAGATATTTTAGGTGTGTACCACGGCAGGCCGCAAGAAGCAGAGTCTAACACTGGGGATATTTTGAGGGCACAGAAATATAATAAGTCTGGGATGTATTTTATCATTGTCCTACTGAAATCAAGATCTGCCATTAAAAGGTTCAAAGAGTAAGGCAGATTATTATATTCATACGTTCACAATGCCATGTATATTAATCCAAGTCCATACCAGGGGAATTATGACTTTATGTAACAACAAGTCTTATCTCAGAGGATGTGATATTTTTTGATTCACCTGATTTCAGAGTAATCGTACTATTAAAGTTTTTAAAAAGTGCAACGAGAAATAGTTTCTCAAACAGTATAAAACACTATAAAGGAACTCTGTACTTAGTTTGGTGTGGCTGACTACAATGGCGGAATGATAGTGAAGTAACTTGCATAAATCAGTAAAATTATTTAAATTCTCTTTGACTATGACAAAAAAATCAGCTGATCATACAACTCAACTATACTATACTCAACTTTACTCAACTATGAATTTGAGACTTACGATTTCAAAATGTGAAATTTTACCCACATCCTTTGTAAAAAAAAATAGTCAGGTGTGACAGGTGTTCCTTAACGGGAAAAACATCATTTGTGACGGTTTCTGATCATATCCTCTGTAATTCCGCAACATGCCCAGTAGTGGGCGATAAAAGGCCACAAGGCTTATGTCACGAGTGAAGCAGGAATATCAGATGAAGAAGAAACCCAGCCTTCTGATTGGTTATTGCTAGGGGACAAACAGCCTCAGACCCACCGCTGCTGCTACATCATCTATTAGGCTCGGACAGCAGCCCTCTTCTCTCCTAGAATTGGGGCTTGTTTGAAAGCTACGCTAGCCTGGCGGGAATACGCTGGGTGTTAGCATCCTTATTAAAGCGAGGCCTGGACTGGGGGAGACATTTTAGAACAATGCAGCCTTTTCAAACGGGTCGCTGACCAGGTGTGTCAACCGAAGCCAGCCCCGCGGAGAGGTGAGAGAGGCTGCCCGCTAAAGGCTCCGGGCTGCGGGCTGCCGTGGCTCTGAGTAGTGCGGACACGTTTTGGAGAGTTTTTCGGTGGGTTTGTGCTCACTTATGCCTCTGGTGTGCGGTGGTAATAGTTCTGGGTAGCCGCTGCAGCCCTCTTTTCTGTCTGTTTTCGACCACCGATGCTGGGCCCCCTTCTGCTGGCTTTCATTTTGGCACCCACTGCAAGCTAAAGACGACCATGACAGCCACGAAAACTGTCATGTTTTCGCTTTCATATGCCTCTAGGAGTTGTAGAAATACTGCAATAGAAAGCAAACCTCACTATATTATTAATATTCAGACACCTTTTTATGCTCCAACGTCTGGGTGAATTATTAGGAACTACAGCTTCTGCTAAAGTTAGTTGTAGACTAGATATTAGCATCTGTGGACTGTTTGATTTAACCCAATATACATCATACATCTATAAAAGAGTTGCAAGTGCAAAGATTACTTAGAATATTATCCTTAAAGCTTCAACTGATCTATTGGCTGCCATGTATGTGTAGTTGTGTTTTGGGGTCACATGAATGGTGAGAAAAGGTTTGGATTGAGGGAAGATGGAGCCTCATCATGAGGCTGAGAAGTGGAGCTGCAAACCATCTCAGTTCATGTCTTCTGGAATCTGTTAAAAAATGGCTGTTTAATGCCCTTAGGGACCAAAATGCAAGTTAATGCTCGGGGCTATTGGATGTACAGGGCAGGACAGCAGCAAAGTGGGCTGTAGGCTCAGCTTTTATGACAGGACGGGGTTATTCTGGAGCTTCTGGGGCAGGTTAGACCGGAGGTGTTCTCTGGGATGAAGGCACAGCACTCACAGGTTATCCTCTGGTCGTCTGGTTTACGGATCCGTTTGGTCGGGGGACACGTGTGAGTGATTTAGCCCCCGTGTGTAAAAGCTCAGGCTTTCTCTGCCCTCTACGTGTGAGGAGGTTGGAGTTGTTGTTACCTGGAAAACTGGAAAATGTCCACATTTTTATTTACTGTCACAGATGACCAAGACACGCTGAATTTGTCAGCCCTGCATGTAAAATTAAGCTGTAAATAATTTTTTTGTTGTCATAAATGGTTTATATTACTGATAATTACTTGTTAGTAGAGTTATAACAGGCTTCATTTCCCTTTCAGATAAGTGTAAAAATATTTGATACTGGTCAAATTTGAATGAAACTTTGTATATGGTGGTATCTTTCACTTAACTTCTACTAGTGAGTCAGAAAGTATTTGATTTAGTTTAAAAAATGGCTGTGAAGCATGAAAAGTTCACCTTCATTAATGCACTGTTATTTTAGGATCTAAAGTCATAAAGCTTCCTTATTGCACGTGCACTTTATCTAATGTCTTGTGGTGATTTATGCAATAAGAGGCTTGTTTTAAATTCTCTTTTGCACTTTTTCACTTACTTTCATTTGAATTTACATAACTGGAAAGGAGTTTAAAAAAAAATCTAAATCAAGGGACTGATTTGTCAATTAATAATCAGTTAATCAATGACCAGCTTGTTACAAAAAATGGGGAAATTCTAATTCACATCTCAATGTTTTAGGGTGTGAAAAACTAACGGACTGAAGGGCTGATGTGTTGCAAGTGAATTAAAACTTGAAAATGAAGGCGTAGACACAATACTGAAGCTTTTTTTGTGCTTCAAAGCATTTTTAAAAATTCTTTTTTATTGATTTGTCCTTTTCAGAACTCTTGCTTTAGTAGTTTCGTTTTGAGATAAGGAACTTCAAACTGGCTGAAATGGACGAACAAAGTGTCGAGGTGAGTATAGACCAGCCAAGATCTTTACTCCGTCCGGCTGTGCTGCGAGCCCCCGCCGCTGTACTCGGTGCAAAACCTGTCTCCCGTCTGCTCCCCAGAGCATCGCGGAGGTGTTTCGCTGCTTCATCTGCATGGAGAAGCTGCGGGACGCTCGCCTCTGCCCGCATTGCTCCAAACTCTGCTGCTTCAGCTGCATCCGGGTGCGCGCCTCCACACCAGTCAGGGGCCGGGCGCCGCCTCTGTGTGGCCATCCCAGAGATTTTTGTGACGTTTAAGGATCATGAAACATTGATGAATGTGATAATGAGTCTTCAGTTGCAAACACGGGACTCGCTGATGGTTTAGAAGAGTTTTAGTCTCTGTTTTGTTAGCAAATTTGACTTATTTTTTACAATTGTTTAATACAGAATTCACTGAGGTACATGGTTGTTTTCTCTCTCTTTGTTGACAGCGGTGGCTGACGGAGCAGAGGGCCCAGTGTCCACACTGTCGGTAAGCAGAACTGCATCACATCCCCTCGACCGCCATCGGTCAGTTAATGGCTGCTCAGAAATGTATTTGATCAAACGTCGCCACAAACGCACTATTACGAGACACAAATGACTCCAACCAGGTCTCGCATAGACAGGAATTAGTCCCTTTTATTGTGTGTGGATATTTAGCCAGGTAGATTTGAAGAAGGTGGTCATATTGGGTGTTAACGGCGTGTGTTCCTGCTCTCAGGGCGCCGCTGCAGCTGCGGGAGCTGGTCAACTGTCGCTGGGCGGAGGAGGTGACCCAGCAGCTGGACACCCTGCAGCTCTGCAGCCTGACCAAGCACGAGGACAACGACAAGGACAAGTGGGCAGCTCCCAATCTGCACCTACACTCAGTTTAAACGGGGGGGTTCAGACCAATGCCTCCTGTTAAAACATAGTTCTAATTGGGATTTCTCTTTTTATATAAAATCTGATTTTAACCACAGAACAGCCGTCAGTTCTCCATCGGCTCGTTCTTCCCGTTTTCCAAACGTCTCCCTCTGTCAGGTTTATGTGGAGCAGCTGTTAAACGCGGCCAGCTGTGACCTGCTTCTCGAAATAAGAAAAATCTCTCAGCGGCAACGATGTAGGACAGCCGTGTGAAGCTTTTCCGTCTCCGGCTAACCTGACCAAGTCGTGTTTTTGGCTTTTTAACTCACAGGTGTGAAAACCACCATGAGAAACTGAGTGTTTTCTGTTGGACCTGTAAGAAATGCATCTGTCACCAGTGCGCTCTGTGGGGAGGCATGGTAATGTTCCACACCTCTTATTCACACATTATAATCATCTTAACTATTCAATAATATATAATGAAACTTCGTAATGTTCTTAAAATTCAGCGATTTCAATTGAAGCCCTTAAATATCCCAATCTGTGAATCTTCACACTGGGGATGATGGACCCTGTCACCGATGGGTTTTTTCCCCCTCTTGTTTGTAGCACGGTGGCCACACTTTCAAGCCTCTGGTGGAGATTTACGACCAGCATGTGACCAAGGTGAAGGAGGAGGTGGCAAAGCTGCGGCGCCGCCTCATGGAGCTCATCAGCCTGGTGCAGGAAGTGGTGAGGATCCGTTCTTTTATGTTTATTTTTATGTATTTAAAACAAACTGGCACAGTCCCTCTGCATAAAGCTTTCCTTTGCCTAATCCAGAGGCACGTGTCTAATGTCATGAATATAGAAATCAGAAACGCCTTGATTTAAAAGCAGTGAGGTCGGAATGCGTGTGATCCAATTGAGGTTCCTTTGGCAGCTGTTGGATTGAAAGTCTCCCTTTATAACACTGAGCTGCTTAAACAAATACAAAATACAATGTTATTTCTCTAAAAACTGAAAAAGTAGCCCGTTGTTGGATCTCTGAAATAAACTGGCTATCAATTATCATTGAATAAATTCAAGAAAAATAATAAAATTGAATTTTTTAGTCAAACAAACCACTATTTAAGCTTCTTTGTCAACATGGGAGGCAAAAGAGTGATATAGAAATATAATGGGACGGAAATCCCCACGTCTCTGTGTCCAACATTTAACTAGCCATTTGAAAAGCTCACTTAAGGTGAATGTTTGAATGTTAAAAGAGCACTTTGTTCCGGGCTGCCGCTCCTCTCCCGTGGGCAGCCCTTTTCCCATTCGAAGAGGGCCGAAAGCGCCTCTCTGCTCCAGCTGCTTCCTGTGTGTCGCTACAGAGGCGGAATGAGTCAAAAACGATGCAAAGCTGGCACACCTTGTAGCCAGCAGCGCAGGTAGAGACGGCCAGCAATGCTTCAGCACATCCTGGAGGCTGCGCTTTTTCAGAACGGGTGACAAATTCTGCGTTTGAAGTTTGTTGAAAGCCCTAAAATCATTGATATTCAATAATCCCGCAGCACCTCAGGTCACAGGGTCAGGGGCTGTTTTGGAGGTTTAGGGACCAATGGTCCGTCATATTTTTATAGGCCTCACATCTTTTCAGCTCCTTTTAACCCAGAAAAACATCCTGAGCCCATCATAAGGTAAAGCAAAGCGAATACAGGCTGACCAGAGAGGGTTGTAAATAGAGAAATAGTCAAGCCTTTCCCTTTATCTGGATATCTGTGGTTTGAAGCTACCTGTTGTTTTTACAGGGAGACATGCTAAAGTAGACTCTGATGAAGGAGATCAAAGAGTGTCACAATCTAAAGCACGGAGGGAAGGCTAATGACTCATTTCAGAGATCGGCCTGTCCCTCACAAACAGGTTTTACCGCGTGCGTCCTCTAGATGGCACTAATGCGCTTCTCTGTGCTTGCTGGGTCAGGAGAGGAACGTGGAAGCCGTCAGGGGGGCGAAGGACGAGAGGGTCAGAGAGATCCGGAATGCTGTGGAAATGATGATCGCTCGTCTGGACAACCAGCTCAAAAACAAACTCATCACCCTCATGGGTAGGACTCCCGCACCGCACACTGCCACGGCACGGGGGGGCGGGGGGGGCAGAGAGGCGTCTGGATGTCGGTCACGGATCAGCGTAGAGACAAAAGCCTTCAGGATTGTACATGAGACATGACTCAAAGTGGGGGAAAACACACTTGTTGAATTCAATGCGGATCGGAGCAAACGCAGAGTGTTTGTTGAACTTAATGACCGATGAGTCAGAATACTGCCGCAGCTCCACAGTAAGCAGTCGCATCTTGTTAAAATGACGGTGCAGTTCCTTCACATCTGCAGAGGGAGAAGGAGCTATGAATGTGCTGCTTGGATGCGGGGTCAGGGCATGAGGTGTCCCCATGCGGGGCAGGGTAGGGGCCACAGATTCAAACAGGACTAAAACGGGAACACGCTCTCTTTGGGTTTGGCAGCTAAAACGAATTCATCCCAGTTTAGCCGTGCAGTTCAGGAGGAATGTGGAAGTCGTGTGTGAACGGCAGAATCAGTCCCTCTCAGTAAATGTAAGGAGCTGTCTGTCGTGATGTGGTGCCGAGAGCCTTTTATAGACACGGGCAGCGCGCGGATGAAATATTTATCTGGAGCGAGTGCGTGCCTGCTCTCAGCACCCACACACTGCAACCTGCCCACCCACCCACTCTACACACTCACCAGCTCCTGCCATGACTCGCCTTCCGCAAAAGCCGACTGAAAATAGAAACTGCCTTCCTTCCCACCAGGCCAGAAGACGTCCTTGACCCAGGAGACGGAGCTGCTGGAGTCGCTGCTGCAGGAGGTGGAGCATCAGGTTGGCGGCCCCCGGCAGATTTAAAGCTCCCCTCGTTTAGCCACGGTCGACTCCAACAACACAACGCGGGCAGCGCGACGACACGCTAGTAGCTTTTAAGGCCATAGATAGATAGATAGATAGATAGATAGATAGATAGATAGATAGATTACTTTATTCATCAAATTTGGTCCAGTATTGTACAAGTTAAAACTAAATAATATGCCGTCCTGTAATTAGTCCAGTTCTGCTCTGACTGGGGCAGATAAGTTGTAGAGTCTTATTTTCGTAGGTAAAGAACGATTTCCTGTTTCGTTCTTTAAAGCTGCGGGGTCTAATGCTTCTGTTGCTGAAGCTGCTCTTTAGCCTGTCTGAGTTTTGTGGAGGAGGTGGGAGGGTTTGTCCATGACGGACAGCAGCTTTGCTAGCATCCTGTCCTCCACCTCCTCCTCCAGGGTGACGAGCTCAGAGCCAAAAACAGACCCAGCTCTTTTAGCGAGTTTATTCAGTCTGTTGGCGTCCTTTACCTTGATCCTTTACCTTGATAAAGTGTGTAATAGCTGCAGAGTTTGGGAGGATTAATTTTACAACCTGCGATTGTATCACTGGAACTATTGACAGTTTAAGTTACAAGCCCTGAGTGAGTGATGTTTTATTGTTAGGAAGTGTTAGTTTAATTACAGATTTATTGAGTCATTTATGGTAGTGTTGGATGACCATCCATCCCTTCACATCGTATTATTCTGCTGAATAAACGGAATAAACCTGCTGGTTGATGTGATCAAGATGACTGATTACATAAACCTAAGTTAGTGACTAAGGCAGCAAATCCTTATTTATTTACCATTTAGCTGCATGTTTGTGATCACAACACAAAAGACTTGACTGTGTATGTGTGTGTGTGTGTTTTTGTCGAGCAGCTTCACTCCTGCAGTAAAAGCGAACTGATCTCCAAGAGCCCAGAGATCCTGCTGATGTTCCAGCAGGTCCATCGGAAGCCCATGCAGTCCTTCGTCACCACGCCGGTGCCCCCAGACTTCACCAGGTAGTCTGCAGCCGCCACCCACAGCAGGCGAAGTTTTTCTGTGTGTGTTAACGGGAGACTGCAATGATAGTAACGTCCATTCCAAACTCTGTTGTGTTTCAGTGAACTGGTTCCTGCCTATGACTCCAGCACTTTTGTTCTAGTCAATTTCAGGTAAACCCCCTCTTAGGCTGCACGTGGTCAAAGAAACGGCTGATAAAAAAAAGTATTATTAATACGATTACTGTTGATATAACAACATTTTCAAGTACAAAGTGACTAGATAAATCAATGTACATGAATATAAAGCAGTAATGCAGCACAGTTGCAATAATAAACACACTTTTTTAAGAAAATGCAGCACACTGATTAGGTTGTGGGTTACTACTTGTCAGCTAATAATGGAACACTTTTTTATTTTTTTTAATGGCTGTAAATGGAAAAATATTTAGTAACTGCTGGAGGATTGATGTGTGAGTCTGTTTGCAGCACCCTGAGGCAGCGGGCCGATCCGGTCTACAGCCCTCCTCTGCAGATATCCGGCCTCTGCTGGAGGCTCAAAGTCTACCCTGTGAGTGTGTTTTCCCCTCTTCCAAACATGCAGAATGTCTCGGACGGACCGTTTGATTAGGAAAAGTAACTTTTTTTAATGTGTTTCCTCAGGATGGAAACGGTGTCGTCCGTGGAAACTATTTATCCGTGTTTCTGGAGTTGTCAGCCGGACTTCCTGAAACATCGAAGTATGGAAAAGTTTGTGTGCTGCACATGGATTTGGTTGAACCACATCTGACCTATATGCTTACCCTACATTTACAAATAATTCATTCTGAGGACATTTTGAGTCTTTTCTTGGTTTTTAAGCAAGTCATGTTCTCATAATTTAGATGAAATTAAATCTTAAACTTAATCTTATATCACTTAAACCAGTTGTTACTGCTTCAAAACACCTGATATTCCCATGCCTATAATTTAAAAAAAAAAATCGTTTTTCTTAAAAGATCTTTTTCTTAAAACTGGATTTAATAGGGACTTCACTTTTTGTTATTTTCGTTTGTATCATTAATATTAGAATGAAGTGAAATTTTAAAAGAACTGCTTTGCATTTTTCAGTATGGTACCAGAAATGTCAGCTTTGTCTTCCTCAGAGGGATGGAAGTGCTCCTCTCTTTAGTTTGTTAGTGGGAGCAGGAAGTGTGCAGATTGCTGGGCTGTTTGAAGTCAGAAGCTCTGAAAAACAAAAGGTGTTGCAACGGGTCCGTCAAGGAATTCCCTTTTTAGATCACTCGCTGTCCCAGTCCTGTTGGAAAAAAATCAATCTCAAACTCCCACTCCCTCTTTGGATCTCTGATATATATCGGTATGTGGTCCGTATGTTGACTGTCTACCTTTGATCTGTGTAGATACGAGTACCGTGTGGAGATGGTCCATCAGGCCTCCAGTGACCCAACCAAGAACATCATCCGGGAGTTTGCCTCTGACTTTGAGGTCGGGGAATGCTGGGGCTACAACCGCTTCTTCAGGCTGGACCTCCTGGCCAGCGAGGGCTACCTGAACATGCAGACCGACACGCTCGTGCTCCGGTGGGCTTGGATGCACACACACACACACAAACACACTTTTTTCCCCTCCTTTGCATTGAGTAACAGACTGTAATTACTCTTTGTGTGCTGCACAGCTACCAGGTGCGCTCACCTACGTTCTTCCAGAAGTGCAGAGATCAGTACTGGTACATCAGCCAGCTGGAGTCTGCCCAGAGCGGCTACATTCAGCAGATCAACAACCTCAAAGAGGTACTCTGGTCAGGCTGTTTGTGTGTTTGTGCGATTACATAAACTGACCCAAGCTCTTGGATGAAGGTTATATGTGTTTCTACATTATGAAATCGGTCCATTCCGGCCTAATCTCACCGTGCGCGTCCCATTTCAGAGGCTGGCCATCGAGCTGTTTCGCCGCCAGACGTCTCGCAGCTCCTCGCCCCCCGACCTGAGACCCGCCGCAGGCGCCGCCACCTCCGAACGAGATCCCCGCTCGGCGAAAACCGACGAGGACGCTCAGGCCACTTTGGGCAGCACCAAAAAAGGCGACGAAGAGGAGCGGACCCAGCACGACGACTCCAACGTAAAAGCTGGGAACGGTCGATCCAAAACTCTGGAAGCCGCTGTTTTTTCAGCTCAGCTAACGGTGTTGGTCGTCTCTTTGTGTTCAGGAGCTGTCGGATGGAGACCTGGAGGTGGACTGTCTGACTGAGGAGGAAATGAACCCGCTGGATGGTAGCAGCACCTCGGGGAGCTCCACAGCTACCAGCAACACAGAAGAAAACGATATCGATGAGGAGACCATGTGAGCAGGACTTATCCAAATGTAGCCTTCTGTCAAAGATTCAAAAAGTTTCACACCTCTCTGTATTTCTTGCTCAGGTCCGGAGAGAATGATGTGGATTTCATTGGGAACCTGGAGATAGAAGAAGGAGAGCTTCCTGAGGACCTGGCTGGAGCCACTGGTATGACTCAGCATACTTCTATTTGTATCTGTTTTTTATATATATATATGAATAATTGATCTGCAGCGTTTTTAAAGCTGTTGTTTGAGAGCAGGTTTCATGTCCCCCGCTCCATGTTCTCCAGCATGAGCACTGGCACATCAGACACATGCAGGCAGCTCAGATCACACCCGTGTTGGGTGTAGTAAAAGTAGAACTGTGTGCCTGTCTGTTGCTGGTTTTTAGACTACATGCTGCAAAGAATGATTAGTTTTTTTAAAGATGGCCATTTTAAACAAAAGCTCTACGGTTTGGTTCATACATTAAACAAAGGCATGAAAGCTGTAGCATGCGTCCACTATATTTGACCCATTTCTTTAGGTTGTACCCCGCCTTTAACTGCTTTGTTACCAGCAACCTGTCACGACTTTGTGTGTTAGATTTTCTTTGGTTTCGGTCTTAAAGCAACAGTCTGACTTCACCCAACGAGATGATTCCCAAACAGTGCTGAGAGTTGCAGAGCATAAGTATATTTGATGACTTTCGGATGTGTCAAATAGTAAAGTTGAACTTTAGTGTAGCAATTTAAGCCATCTGGAGCTACTTACTTTTTCAAGTAACTATAACCACCAACACTGCTGACATGTTGACTGGTCAGCATGAACAGTAGTTTTTTTTTCTATATAGTTTCTATATATTTCTATATTGTTTTATATTATTGGGAAATGAAAGAGTTTTCACTCTTCCAAAGAGCTATACATTTCAGTTTATCAGGTCCTCAGGACTGGAGAACAGTGTTGCATATGAGGCACCTGTAACCTGGAGTGTTTGTGAGGATTTGACCTGTGATTTGCAAATACTCAGCAACTTGACTCACAAACTGGTGGGAAACTGAAGAAAATCGTTCCTGTTTTTTTTATGAATATCTAAATGGTTTTGGGCCTCCTTATTGATTTATTTATTTATCTGACCTGCTTTTAAATAAGACCTTGCAGACCCTACCGGCTACCAGCCTTTTAAAGAACCATATTGTGTTGTGTGTGTGTGTGTGTGTGTTTGTGCATGAGATGAAGTTATGATCAGGTGTGCATTTATATGTTTCTTAGTTCGAGTGTATGAGGACCTGAGATTAACATCCTTTTAATTAGTTTTTATGTGAAGCACTTTGTGTTGCTTTTTGATGATGAATTGAAAATCCAACATTCATTTTCCAGTACTTCTATAAATATTAGAAAGGAAACTTCTCTTCTGCTGAGGTTTAGACATTCCTTAACGTCAAGACCTGGTAAAGCAGGGTGTTTTAATTTCCCCGGTGCACAATAGCACCATCTCCAAACAGAAAGACGGCTTTAAGAAGAGAAAAAAACAAATGGAATTCAAAGCGTATGAGCAAAAATAAATAAATAAATACAACCTCAAACTGAATGTACCAGGTAAAGCGATGGATTAATCAACCAAAGTGGATCCTAAATTTAGTTTCTGATTCCATGATTGAAACCAATCACACAAATGAGTAAAGAGACGGATCACTTCAATGAGAGAGTGTAGGAAGCTCCACCACCAGCCCGATGACTCCATCAGGGGTCAGAGGTCACCAGGCAGTGGGATCTATGTCCTGCTCAGGGTAGCTGGGAACTGGTTCTGTTTCTGTTCAGAACATTACTGGTTTATTGTAAAATAAATAAATAAATGGAGCTCTAACCATGATGGCATCATGACTAAGAGGTGCAGCTGCCTCTGGGTTTCTGTTCATGTGTTTCCTCTGATAGCTTCTAAATCAGAACACAGGTTCCCAGAGTAACCGCTATGAATAGTCTTTACAGCCCTGACAGGAACGCTGCACGTATGTCTTCCATTTTAAGTAAATATTTCAGAACTGAGATGGTGTTATTTATCAGAAAACACTTCTTAAGTCCAGCTCTGTGCCTCTTTAACCATCAAATATATAACTAAAGCCTCTGTGTTCTCTTCAGTTGATGCAAATTGTGATTAATTTTATTTTTATTGAAGCAGAAGCTGGTGATGGGGTAGTGAGTCTTAAAGCAGCTCGCTCGGTGTGTTGGGCTGTGTTGGTGTTTAAAGGCATGAAAAGGATGAGTCACTGCTGGTGCTCTGCCCCGTGCAGCCTGCTGATATAGAAACACTCAGTGTGTGTGTGTGTGTGATTTCCTTTTTTAAAAATGTATTACAGTGAGGACTTTCACTGAGTTGAGTACCCTGGAGTTGGGCCAATCAGAGACTCGTGTCGTGCCTATAGACACCATTTTACTTGAGGTTCTGCTTTACTAGTATTCAGGGAACTACTGCTTTTGGGGATTTTTGGGCACAGACTAATCTCATAACCCTGGAATCGGGTTATTACCATTCAACAGCAAATGGTAAATAACAGGAGAAGTCACACTGTCTGCAGGAAAAGCTGGAATCATCTCACTTCCACTCATCTCTCATATGGGCTCCTCAAACCTTAGATTTCCCCTTTTGGTCCATTTGTCTTTATTTTTAGTTTTTAGAGGAAAAACTGATGCCTTCTGGTGCTATTGATGCTGCATTCAATATGAAATGGGGAAATCAGGATTTCCAACCTCTGACAACTTTTAAAAGTTTCACAATAACTAAAAGTTTTTTTTAAATGAAGATATTTGTAGCACCATCAGACATGTGATTACACAACCAGATCAGTTGGATGTTTGCAGAAAGGCTCTATGGTGGATTTTTACTTCTGATAATGCACATAAACAGTAAACGCCGCTCCGCCCCCCCTGCAGGTGGACCCGGCTCCGGTGTGCGCCCCCTCCCTCGCGGCGGCGCCGGCCGCAGCCCCGGCGGAGCGGCGTCCGGCGGCGCCGCGGGGCCGGCCAGCAGCAGCAGCCTGCTGGAGATCGACCCGGTCATCCTCATCCAGCTGCTGGACCTGAAGGAGCGCAGCAGCGTGGAGTCTCTGTGGGGCCCCCAGCCCCGGCCCCCCGCCTCTCTGCTCCCCACCCCAGGGCCCAAAGCCCCCCCCCCCCCCTCACACCTCACCGCCAACAGATCGTTCCCCCTTAACCCAGAATCCATAATCAGAGCCCGCACACACACAGAGATCCTCCAGTCAGAAATCACTGGCTTACAATGAGATTAGTTTGTCCTTTAAATCCTCAACAGAAGTCTGTTCTTTTCACATGAGCTTTTCTGCTCTCTGATGCCAAATAACACAAGTCTTAACACACAAAAAACACACAGGATTAAATACTAAGATATGAATAAATTAGTTTAGACAACACAAACTGAGGAAAAACCTCTATGTACCTAATGTGATGCCACCACCGGACATCCAGTGCACAATAGCTCAACCTGGACGTTTGTTTCTGCTGCGTCTCCTCCCATTAGCGCACGTGCACTCCAGGAAGGAGCGGGAGCGGCGCCCCCAGGTGGTGCGGCGCTCCGCCCCCGACTCGGGCGTCCTCATCCGCCTCAAGGCCCAGATGGCCGAAGTCCGCAGCAAGATGTCCGACGTCAAGAGCCAAGTGCTGGAGGCGCGGGGGCCGGGGGAGGCCAGGCCCTGCCCGGCCCCCGGGCTCTTCGGGGGGGAGGAGATGCTGCCTCACCCCAGCGACTCAGAGATGGCCGCCTGCCGGAAGGCCAGCGAGCTGGACATGGCGGGGAGGGCAGCTGCTGCCCGGTCCAGGCCCTGCCGCCCCGGTAAGAGCTGCCACACAGAGAAGAATTAGAACCCAACTAAAAATACCCTCATCATCCTCCTACATGCAGATGAAACCGTTTGTATAGTTGTGTGAATAGCACAAGTTGAGAGGGAGACTTGGGCTCCCTATTAACCCTAATCTACAGAGGGGGAAATAAGTATTTGACCCCTTGCTGATTTTGCAGGTTTGCCCACTTACAAAGAATGCACCGATCTATAACTTTAATCATATGTACATTCTAACAGTGAAAGACTCCCAAAGAAAATTCCAGAAAATCACATCTAATGAATTAATAAAAATTGATAACCATCTGATGAGGAAAAATAAGGTTTCTTTGTAAGTGGGCAAACCTGCAAAATCAGCAAGATGTAAAATACTTATTTCTCCCACTGTATGTTCTTTGTCAGAGGCATCCATTATCAAACCAACAAAACAGACAGTGTTAGGATTGTGTTTGCATTATTTTCTGTATACAAAGTTCCAGTAATCCAGTTAGCCATGACAGAGCCTTGTGCTGCTTTATTTAAACTGATGGATCTCCTCAGATGTACCACATTATATGTAGTAAACTCTTCAGTTTTGGGTCTTTTTACTTTATGTGGACAGGATTCACTAGAATGAGCTTTATCGTATTCCTCCTGCTTTGCTTAGTATGTTTATATATGCCTCTGTGTGTGTGCTTTCAGCCAGGAAGTCTTTGTCCCCGGTCCTGGACAGAGACAGTTCTCTGGTCATGAAGAAGAGGAGGCCAGAGGAGATGGATGAAGAGCTGAGAGGGGCCGAGGAGCTGGTCCTGCATCCTAAAGACGGGATCGGAGGAGCAGAGGGTCAGTGGTCTCCTGACTTCCACCCGCCTTTAAAGCCGAAGGATTCCCCCGCTTCCAGCTGTTAATTCCACTCATAATCTGGTTTTAGTAGTTTTAGTTATTTGCCGAAAGCTTCCTTATATGGTATAACCAGGTCATTCATAGGGTAAAAACAAGATGGTGACTCATAAAACTTATATATGTATTTTTTCATCTCCCAGGAGCTAATAAAAACTCTTAGAGGAGTTTTTTCTGTCTTCTCATCAGTGCCTGTGGCAGCCCCATGTTATGTATACTCAGTAGGTTTATTATTGGGGGGGAAATACTGATTAAAGCAGCTCTGAGGGATATGAATAATATGTTTGCTCTTTAAAAAAAAATGGCTGAGTGCTCTTGACGAGTTCAACTGCATGCTTTGAGTATTTTAAAGTATGTTCTTGTTCCACTTGAAACCTGCTCTAAAAGAAAAAAAAAAAGCTTCTTTATCTACTTCTCTCTCCTCTGTGACTGAAAATAGTCCCCAATTCTCAAGTGGCCCGTCTGCGATAAACTGTGGGCTGTTTAGCCTTTTTCCTCTTAACACCGTGTTGTGTACGTCCACGTTTCAGACTGAGTCCACAGCACATTGTTTTCCATTTCACAGTTCCTTCCACGTATTAACACGTCAGGAGGACTTCTGTTGTTTTTTTTTTTAGAAGCCTACAGACAGGGGTCTGGGTAGAGTTACTCTCCCGCAGGTTCCCAGTATGAAACCGATAAATCTCTCCTGTCTGTTCCAGGAGTGCTGAAGGCCGAGGCCATCACGGGCCCCCTGGTGACCCTGGTCAGCTGCTCGTCGGAGCAGGCCCCCCCCCCCCAGCCGCCGTACCCCGGGGAGCAGCAGCCGTACGGGGGCTCTGCGTCCAGGGACGAGGTGTTCTCGCTGGGGGGGGGCGGCCAGAGCTGCAGCAGCAGGGCTCTGGGGTGAGACCCGCACCGGCCACGCTGACCGCGCTGACCCCCCCTTCTCTGTGTCTCATAACTCTGTCATCTGCTCTCGCTGCAGGGCGGCCATGCTGGACTGTGAGGCGGAAAGCTCCGGAAACTCCCATCAGTCTCTGCTGGAGGCCGTCTCTGCAGAGCCTCAGTCAAACGAGGGTCAGTTCCTCTTCAGAGATCACCTCCCTGCATCTCACTGAAGAAAATATACATCCTGTAAACGTGCCTTTGCTCCGACAGGAAAAGAGCTTGGAGAAACTGGCTCAACAATAATTAATAATTCAATCTAATTAATAGAATCCCTCAATCATCTTCACTCTGTCTACTCTGTAACTGGACAGCAGTGGACAGTCGCACATCCAGTGGAGGACTCTGGGCTCTAATTTACTAAAGATTGCTTAGATCACAATTAAAGTCTACATATGCTCAAAAACTTAAAATGATCCCAAAAAACAATTCAGACGGTCAATGCAAAGCACTTCATTAATGTCACTGTGATGAGCCAGCTCATCAATCTATGTCATGGTTACCAATGGCAACCACGAAGAAAAGAGCAAAGCAGTGCAATTTCACAGAGGCAGAAATCCTTGTGTTGAAGAGATGGGGAGCTGAAAAACATGGTGTCACTCATATTTACGCCGGTTCCGTTTGGAAAACTGGATATCTATGAGAGGTTGCACATTTTCCTGTTCAGTTTCCGGCCCTTTCTCCTGAATTGGAAATCCCAAAAAAGTCTTGATGTATCAACCGCTTGACCCAACCCTCTTTCACAGTATGTAACTCTGGGGTAAAATAAAAAAAATATATATATATGTATATATCGGTGACATTATTATGTCACCATAATTATACATATGTTTTCAATGACACCTAGAATTCTTAATTTAGTTTAATGTATTTATCACATTATCTCAATCTAAACAAAGTTCCTGGTTCAAACACATTCCCCCAAAACTTGCCTATTATGTCCAGATGTAAAATTCCTACTATCAGTTATAATTACTTTTTAAAATTGTTGTTGTTCTTATTGCCATTGTTGTTGTTGATAATGACAATTGTTTAACAAATCGATTAGTTTATCTATTATTTATTTGCGCATTGGTTATACTCTTAATTAAAAACATAATCAAAGTTTTACTAATATTATTTGTAACTTTTAATCTAGTTATTACTCTTCTATTAAATAAATGTCAATTTGATGTCATTTAGAGTGAAAAATGAAGAAAATTAAAAAATTATTTATGAATTTTGGAGTAGAAAAATAGTTGAACAGCTCGTGGAGTAGTGCTGTCTGACCGTTTATCCGCTGTGTGTGTGTGTGTGTGTGTGTGTGTGTGTGTGTATGTGTGTGTGTGTGTGTGTGTGTGTGTGTAGGCCGGTCTCCGTCTGTTCTGGTAGCAGCTACGAGCAGCGACAGCGACACGGACGACGAGGCCCAGCAGAGCAGCAACTCCCGCTACGACAACCACACCCCCCCCTGCCCAGGTACACCCCCCCCCCCCCTCCATACACGCTCACAGGGCCGAGGCCGGGCAGATTCACACCGCGTCGGCAAAACGCTTAAATACGAACACGCATTTCAAACTGGGCTTCTGTCAGGTCAGGGGACCCAGTTTTAGGAAAGAGTGCATTTAAAAAAGAGCCTGAGTCTTTTCTCTTATTTTCTCCTTTCTCTTATTTCTCTTATTATTACAGAAATCGGGGGGAGGGGGGGGACCATGAAACCATGTTGGGACAAATTCCTTCCCTGTGTCGCCTAGTGCTTGCTCATGGTGGGAATTGTTGGGTTTCTGTAATTAACTTCAGAGTAGGGTCTGACCTGCTCTGTTTGGAAAGCTGTGAGACAACTGTTGTTGTGAAGTGGCGCTATAGAAATAAAATTGAATTGAATTAAATCTTGGTGGTTATCAGTTAGAGATGTGAAAGGGTACACCTTAAAAACACATCATCTGAAAAAACAAAGCAAATTAAAGCATCGTAGATTAAATCCTGGGTCCACATATGAGGTGGGCGGTCAGGCTGAGATTTAAGCTCAGCCAACAGCTACTGGCTCCTCGTTCTGGGAATCAGAGGTTATTAAACCAATTAGTCAATAACAACAACAAAAGCCATTTTTTTTAACAAACTGCCTCTTTGATGGAAAACCTCTTTAGTGAGAAATAAAGCTGCTGCTGTGTGACTGCTAGCTATTTTTAATTATTTACACAAAGTAAATAAAGCAGCCAACTCAAAGAAGATTTTTATTTGGCCGTCGTTTTCTTTATTGTTTTTTAACAAAGCCTGTTATGGTAGTTGCGAATCTTCTTTGGGGGGGGATTTGCTAAAGTGAGGAGTTTTAATTAATTAATTAATTATTTATTCACAATTGAACCCGCCCAACGTCTCCTTTTAATCCATTTATCTCTGTATGTCTGTACAACATCTGTCTGAACTATAACATCTGTCTTTAAATGGAAATATGCACAAATAATGTCGGTGTTTCAGCCCCAGCTCCTTCTGAGAAGGATGACCTGTGTTTTCTCTCCTCTCTTCCAGGAGAACCGCTCCTGTCTGAGGACGTGAGCCTGCCTGCTGATAGGTGATCCCCCCCCCACCCCCCTCACCCCACCTCACCCCCCCTGCAGAGTGGGAGGAGCTTAACTCAAAACGGAAGGAGACGATGCTACAAACCCTCCCTGGACGTTTTCAGACCTGGACCCAGACATTGGGTTCAGGTTTCTGGTTCCTGCTTCAGTCCAACTGCCCCCCCCAACCCAACCCCCCCATCAGAGGGCTTTTTCACTTTTTCTACTCCTCCTCCATGCTTGCTGGTCACCGTTGTAAAGGGATGTCCACACACAGACATTCACCGGTCAGTCACCAGGGTAACAACATGCTTAGTCACTTTAATTTACCTTCAACACGTCTCAGTCAAACCTCTATTTTTACATGTGTGTGTTTTTGTTGTGTTACTCTGCTGATGTGTACTGCTGTGGGTCTGAGCCTCAGGCTCCAACACCCACTCCTTTTTTTTTATTTTATTTTTTTCAGCATCAGTACTAAAGACTTTATTCACTTCTTAAACGCTCGCTTTTTAAAAGCACCGACACCTGTCAGGACTCTGAAGGCAGAGTTTGTTTTTTTTTATTCTGCCTGTTCTGTAAATGCCTTCACCGTTAAGAACAGTCAGCTGCGTTTTGTTCCGTTGTTTGGCATTTGAAAAAGAGGCCGGACGCTGACCGCAGCGCATCGGTCAGCCCTCTGCGTCTGTGGGCAGAGTCCAGACGGGGGCCGGAGCAGGTGTGCTCTTTTTGGCTTGTTTGTGTTGTTTTTTTTGCCTCAGCATCTGCTTGAACAGCTCCCTCCGGCCCCCGCACCGCACATTTAGTATTTATTTTCTTAGAGGGGCTCAGAGGGTGGAATTCTGGATTCTTCTGGGGACTTTTAAAGGGACAGTTCACCTGATTTACTACAACCCCCCCGGCCCTCTGGAGCTGTAGAGATTTAGTTGTATTTGTTCAGGTTCTGCCACATCTGTGTGCACATAATGTAACAGTGGTAGATGTAGCCACACTTACACATTTAGGATATATTTTGAGATATATTTAAATATCTTTGTCAGTATTTTGGTGTTAAACATCTCCACGAATATCCAGGAACGTTCAGATATGAAGAGATTTCGGTCAAAGCGTGAGCTTAGAGTACTTTTCTTGACACTGGCTGAGCTGGAACCACAGTGTATATTCAGTCCCAAACACAGATAAGGAAACCCACCGTTTTGCGCTCCCTCTGAGCTGGATCAGTCGGGGGGGCGGGGGGGGTTATGTAACGCCGCTGTGCGGCTGGCTTTTCCTGATGGATTTATCATTTCTCCCACCAAACAGAGCAGACACTAACTCAGAGGTAGACACAGTCTTTGCAGAGCTCGGTACCTTCTGGGACTGTTTATTGGGGGTCAAGTGGGGCCCCGCCCTCCTTGGAAAGCCATTTCACCTGTATGTGTGTGTAGTGGACTCTTCCAGTCATTAGTTTACACTGTAAATAAGCCCCTCTCTATACCTGTGTGTGTGTAAATACTCGTGGAGCTTGCTGTGCACGTGCCTGAAAGTGCATGGCTTTACTCGGCCGGACAAATGGACGACGGACGTCCGGTTCCTCACCGATCATGTGACTTCCTGCTTCTCTGCTGTCCCCCCCCCGCTGCTGACAGGAAGCAGCCAGAGTCCTCATGCATCCCCCCGTTTGTTAAAAAGCCCGTTCAGCTTTGAGCCACCCCCGAATGCATCGCTCAGTATTCGCTTTTGTTTTTGTGTAATAAATAAAATGTTTTACGCTGACACGTGTGTTCTTTTGTCCCCGGCCATCATTTTCCACTTTGTTGGTTTTGTTTGTTTCCCTGCTGATGCAGTGAGGACAAGGTAGAAATATAAAATGGATGTTGTCACAGGTGAGATTTTAATGGCTCAGCCTGAAACCGACCGAAAAAAATAAAAGCAGGGTCAACCAAAGGTGCATAGTTTAAAAAATGACGGACACAAAAAAGTCAAAATAATTAATAGTTTTGCTAATTTCACTGGTGTAAAAAAAGATAACTTACTTAAACAGGTTTAGCTTTAATTTATTTAACTTAAAGTAATTGCTATGACTCTTTGCTCTGTCCAGAGCATTCATGATGTCGGACAGGAGGAAGAATCCATCTTTTCTCCACCAGCCGTGATAAGGAGAGCAAAAGTCTGATTATGAGGTTTTTTTAATATTATAGTGGGGAATGTGGAGGACCATTTCCTTTTGTAAAGCTGTTTATGTAAGAGCGGAGCACGGCTCTGCTCTCCTACCTGCTCCACTCTAAGCGACTGTTCTAAATTTGGGGCCTGCTTGACAAAGCCAGGTTAAGGGGGATTAAGCAACAAGCTCATCCTGTTTGACTTTCACACAGGTGCCTGCCGCTTCATTTTGCTCCAAATAATTCGGAAGGTTTTTTTTGGGAGCAATCGTGTTTGGATTTAGTGGGGGGTGGGGGGGGATAAAGTTCCTGCTGTCAGCAGCCTGGCTTTTGATGTCGTTTACTGAAAATTGTTTGGACTTTAGTAGCATTTTTGGGGGTTTGGAGCAGTCTTATGAACTGTTCTTCTATACTTCCTGACATTTTAGTTTTTTTAGTTTGTACCAAATGTTTGCTCTTTTCTATCACTGGTCTTCAAATGGCTTCATTGCTGTGTCATTTGAAAGAATTTATTTGATCTTTTTTTTAAAAGCACTGAACTGTCACATCAGTTTTGTCAGCATAGGACGGCCCTATTTCCTTCAGTTTTGAGCAAAATGACTGTAGGCAAAGAAATGTCATCAACAACACGACATGACAGAATATCCTGTTGTTTTGTTCCTATAGTTTGTATGAGAAAAGCAACAACAAAAAACTCAGGTTCAAATTAAATTCTATTTTTTTGGAGGTCACATGAGCCTGTGTGAGCGGTCACTGGACGGCCTGCAGCCGTCCATCAGCTGGACGCCCAGAGCCACAGTCACAAAGCAACATTTACATTTTTGGGCTGTGGAAGCAGAGAGTACAAGAGGGACCTTCAGAGAAAGCAGATATTTGAAGGAGAACTTTCTATTTTGGGTGGACAGCTCCGGATAAAAAGGGTATAACCCAGAAATGTTGTTTTTTCAGGATAGTTATTTTTCTGGCATAAAGTAGCCTTTTCTGTGATTCTTTTACACTGAAAGATTGTGTTTTTAAGTGATTATTTAATCAGATTTTTCCGTGTAAACCAGTCTGTTATACATTCAGTTTGTTTCATAAGATAAATGTTATGAAAAAGTTCATGTCACTATTTGGCCACACAAGTCTTTTACCACTCTGATAATAATCTTTAATCACTAACGCTAACGTGTGCTGCAGCCTAAACACTGACCTCACCACAGGTCACCCTATTATTTAAGAAAAAGAAAAAAAGCATCAGCCAGAAATGTGGTCTTATCTTTATATATACATAATTAGTCACCAATTACAATACACATATTCATATACTACAGAAACACAGATAATACAAGTACTCAATGTGTATTTTACTGTTAGTTTTTTTTCCTTTTTGAAATTTTTTCTCTACTTAACCTGCATGTTGAAGAGCCAATCGTGGGGTTTGTCTTCAAGCCTGGAGGACAAGTAGGAGCTGTCTCAGCCCCGTATGAACATCCATTTGAACAGTGCATAGGTCCAAATGTCGCCTCCCTGCTGAGGAACCCCAAAACAACGTCCATGTCCTGCCTCTTTTATCACAGCTCCTTTTGGTTTCTTCTCTTTAAAGAAGAAAGCTTCCCATTCATAACCGCAATAGCTGAGGAAACACTTGCTCCGGACCCCTGATCCACGGAGCTGTTTGTGTTTTTTCAGGGAGGCGGAGATGAACGGGAAGCTAACTTCTGGAGCTCTGGACTCACGCTCTTTCAAGTATGGCTGACAGAACTGCATTTATCCGCATCCTTCAGCAGAAGACAAACCCGCAGAGAGCCTTTAAATACAACATCGTTATTGCTTACAGATAAAAAGAAAAAGCTTTGTGTGTACATCGACACAGTGCAGATTCATGGATGGCGCAGTCGTTGGACGTTTGGGAGAGCGGAGACGGCCTTCCCATTAGGGGAGAACGGGGGGGGGGGGGGGGGCAGTGTGTGTCTTGAGCAGAGGTGGAGGGTTTTACCACGAGGTATGAGGGGAAACGCTTTTATTGCTCATCCAGTGACGATTTTTCTGTGAATTCAACACGAGGAGTGACCGCGATCTTTCTCAGGCTTTCTGTAAAGGCTTTGGTGAACACGACCGATCGTTATGTTGTGGTTCACGTTTCAACCCCCAGTGCGGCCGAGGACCTGCCGGAAACTACTGAAATAACCCCACATCCCAAAAAACTACGTCTGCACTACAGAAAAAGTGTGTTTTAAGTCGTCTCTGGATAGTTTACTGCTGCAGGCCGGAAGCTACCCGCCCCTAAAACCCATCCCAGTGGGACAACCAAAAAAGAGACAGCAGCTAAGGACGCTGACCGCTGGTCAACGTACGCCTTTAGATTGGGTCAGATATTTTAGACATGCAGACCACGGGGCTTTCAGACCTTGGTGGCCCCCATAACCCCCCCTACTGCGACCTGACCGGTGGCGTCTTTGGTTTTGAGTGATATATCTGGACAACTAATATATCAGTTGAACAGCTAAATTCCTTCATTATGATTGGAAAAAAAAGCTAATTTCCTGAACAGAGACAAAGTTATTCAGCATTCCGTTTCCATTGGACAAAATGAGAAGCCAAAACGTCTCAGTAAAAGGGCGTCACCACCTTTTGGGACTCTGTCTGAGGTCTTCACAGTGACCAGAGAGGGGGGGGCTGACGGGTTGAGCTCATGATTCCAGCCTAGCAACAGTATGAAGACACTCGGAACCGCAATTAGGCTGTCTCAGACTGTCAGGGGAACTCGCAGGAACCCGATCGTTTTCTGTAATTATACGTGACCACACTGCTGTCCAGCTGCATGTCCAAATTCTGGATTGGCCGGCAATTGGGAGGATGTCAATATCACACCTCAGCTAACAACTAGGAAGAGTCTCATTACAAATGACCCCACCCATGTAAGATGGCAGTACCCATATTCAGTAGTTTCCCTTGTGGAGGTCTTATCTGCTCCTCCCTCTACGATATACGGCTAAACTTTATGTTTATCAAACATCAACTCGCTTCTAACTGCTGGGTCTTTACTGGCTTGTCCAACTGAAAATGTAAAAGAGGATTCTATGCTGTGGACATTAGAAATTGTATTTCCAGACCTCTAAAACCGAGTTTGATGAAAAGCATGGCCAAAAAAAGCAATAGTGGTACTAAGTTGTGGAGAATGATACTTATGTTTAACGTTGATATGGCGGATTAAGCCGGGTTTTGCCCCCCCCCCCAACACAACTCCTGCTGCAAAACACATTCCATAGAATTGATAGAACATTACACGTTATTTTCAAAGAACAACCAGACCCTGACAGTGCTTTTTTTTCCCAGTGGGGCATCGTGTGGGTGGAATCCTCTGTTTTACATCTGTTACAACACGGTGGCTTCTAAATGAGTCTGAAACTCCACTGCAGATCCATATTCTCCTCATCTATAATCTATCATCCACTAATAAACTCCCACCTGCCCGGTTACTGGTGGGACGGCCCGGAAACCTTTCACCACGTAAACCGACGCTGAATGCTAAGCTCCTAAATCGCACCTTTTTTTCTCCTCTTTACCCGAATCGTTATGCGTGTCTGGGTGGGAAAAAAAAAAAAAAAAGAAGCAGGGTGAAACAGTAGCTAAGCCCATAAATCCAGCCTGATTCGACATTTTTCAATAAAATCGCATTCTCACTCCCACCTCCGTCTGGTTGCTGCGAGGTTTAGACAGTTTTCCAAATGACTGCTAAAAGGAAATACCTCTCCCAGCTGTTTGGCTTTGCACAGAGTGGATTAGAGCCACAGATTTAAGAGACAGAATTATCAGACGTCCACTCCTCCA
>CAJRST010004446.1:1792297-1824675 GCA_907169785.1 Menidia menidia
AAAACGCGTCTGCTTCGGACTATTTGAAGCGGTGGATAAACAGTTGGTGCTGTGGTTTGTGGACTGGGGAAGCAGCAGGATGGTGAATGAGTCACTGACTTACAAACACATGACTGTAAATGTAAAACAGGAAGCACTACAAAGATCCGCAACAGCTAAACTCGCTGCTCTGTGTCATTTCATGGGGACTCTATGGAAATGATTTGTATTTTTAAAAGCCCTCCGTTACCTTCAGCTTATCTGAGGTCAGGTGGTTGGTGACGGAACTCTTTGAAGCAACTCTCAGGCACATACTAAAGTCTCATGGTTCTTGTTACTAAATTTTTTAAATGACAGGGTTCTTGCCAGTGAGTGGCTGGCAGTCTGTAGACATCCCATTTTCAACTCCACTATCTTGGATACCACCCAATGGGGAACCAAAAAACTGAGTTGAGTTGTGTCCTGCCGACTTAGTACTGGTGGAAAAAGTCCAGAAAAACATGCTCGAACCACTTTAGCTGAGTCCAGACTCACACTTTACACCAAGATTTCCTAAAGGAAACCCACTTAAGTTACCTATATCAGCAATATCATTATTTAAGTCAAATCTCATGACCGCAGGAGCGAGTTGGAAAAGGGATAGAAGTACATCAAAGATCTTTGGAACAGCTCCCTCGCTGCTGAGGAAAAAGCCTTTTTCTGTCTCTCTCTCTCCTTGTCTTGAACAAGAACCTGGGATACTTGAATTTCTCCAGGTACAAAGACTCATCCCCACTCCATCAGAACAGAAGCCTTCTTATTTCTGATAGAGAACCAGGGCCTTAGACCTAGAGGGGCTGGACATCATCCTGGCCATTTCTGGGATATGAGCCACTCTGAAGGCCATGACTTGTAAAAACCGGTAGGACCACACTCCAAACCTGAGGCTTCCAAAGCAGGAGCCGTCTTCTTTAAGGCTAAACTTCAAAATCCCGTCCGGGTGTAAGTATCTGGCTTAAAGGAGGAGTTCTGTTCAGTGGAGCAGTGCATCACAACATCTGGTCAGATGTGTCTGTGAGAGAGAGGTGTGCTTCTTCTTAAGGGTAATGAGTCAGTGAGGAGGAGGAGGAGGAGGAAGAGGCAGGAAGAGGGGGTCATCCACGAATACCAAAAACAGGATCAGTGACAAGGGGTAACCTTTCTGCATTTCCACCAGGCGCTGGCTGAGGTTCCATCAGGACTGAGTAGGGCTGACCGCAGACTGCTGGCCGCTGATTGGCCAGGGAGTCACATAATTAGACAGCGACTCCATCATGCAAATCTCACCCATTTTAATCAATATCGTTAACAAAAATTATCCGATTTCAGAATTTCTGTGATCACCAACGCTGTAAAAGCCTAATAGATAAACCAGTTTAGTCGGTATATAGTTAAATAAACTGGATATTGTGTGTTGTGGTGTCAGTAGGAATTAATAATGAACTATTTCATTTTGTTTAGTACTGAACAGACCTGCTCTGTAGGAATGGTAAGCTTAATGACTTCTGTTGTGATCTGAGGCTGAATCAGAAAATGAAATGAATTCAAATCAAAATCATGGAGGACAGGGTGTTTCCCAAAAATATTGGACTTGACTGATTTATTTTTGCAGCTGCACCCATTGCTGAAAAATAATCAAATATATCTATCATGAATACTAAGGCATTAGCAGATTGGGACTTACGTTGCATGTTAATACTGACACATTACCTGTTTATCGCTGAAGCCTTATCTAGAATAGAGGATTTCCGCATTGCGTAGTAATAACTGGAGTTTGTAGCAGGAGTTGAATATGATAATTCAACTTGTCCCTGTTGTTTTTCTTTATTTTGAGTCTGGAGATAAGCTCCTCCTTGAAACTAATTCTTTTGAGTCCTGGTGTAGCACTACATCCTGTCCTCCAGCTGTGAGTGAGTCTTTGAGTCTTCTTCCCTCTAGCGGTCAAATCCCACTTAATGCACTTTGCGGGGGAGAACTGGGACAAAGCCCTGCTGGGTTTAAGGCTCTGTGTGTGTGTGTGTATGTGTGTGTATGTGCAGATGTGTGTGGGAGGAAGTGAGAGGGAGACCTAATTTTGTGCGTGAGCAAACAGTCTCATGGGCTCCCCGGGGACTCACGTGGTAGTGGGTCAGCTCCAACTTCTGATGACTTGACGAGGTGGTGGATGGTGAGGTCAGTCCGCAGGATGCTGTCCGCCGTGGTCCTGGCCAGGGCGGCGGCCAGCGAGCAGGGGCAGTTGCTGTGGTGAGGAGAGATGAGACAGTTATGAATGGGCCAGAAGCAGAAATCATCTTACTGTAATCCTCTCTGGAGGCCAGCGGGGTTGTCTTGCATTTATCTAGTTTATCCGATTGACAGTCGGAGCTTTGTTTTTTAAGAAAACAAGTCCAGGGATAGATATGCCAGAGGTCATCTGTAACAACACGATGTATGGATGAAACAGCATTTGGATATTCATTTTTATCTCATCATAGGGCTATCAGCACATTCTGTACTAACTGCCTGCTGTATTCTGAACAGCATGGTGGAGAAAGGTGGCGTAGGTATCTGGCTTAAGGGAGGGGTTCTGTTCAGTGGAGCAGTGCATGGCAACATCTGGCCAGATGTGTCTGTGATAGAGAGGCGTGCTTCTTCTTAAGGGTAATGAGAGTCAGTGAGGAGGAGGAGAAAGAGGTAGGAAGAGGGGGTCGTCTCAAGGACTGCCTGGAGGCTCGCTGGGGATGAGTCACAGCCATTATGAGGCCACCTCAGGAGCAGGTAACCAATGGTAACAGAACGTCTGGGCGCTCTCCACCGCACTCACAATTAAGTTGAAAATAAACCGGAGCCAAGCTTAACAACCTCTTAATTACAAAGCGAGGGCCGCGGCTTGCTGATTATAAGAACCATTAGATATTTATTCATGATGTCTATCCAGAACTAATGTGATAATCTGATAATTTGCAGCCGGTCATACATCCAATGCCTCCTTCTTGGCTTAAGCAGAGAACTTTAGGCTCATGATCACAGGACACATCTTTGATAATTCATGATAATCCATGCGACAGACTTCAGTCTGGACCTCAGTGGTTCAATAACGGATCGCCTGATACTGGTGAGTAGCTGAAGATCCAGCCAAAATGGATGAGAAAATGAATGCTTACTGTTTCTTGAAAACAGATGGATCGATTCAAAACACTCAAAAGGGATTCTAAAAATGTAGCTGAAATGTTTGTCCACATTCTCCCTTGGCAGTGTTGCTAATTGGACCTCTTTTCTCGCAGAGCTCCATGTATCGTGGATCAGTAAACCTCTTCAGCCCGCGCTGCTTCACATTCACTGCGATTCTAACAGCCGACTCGCTGAATTCCCTAAGGCCGCGCTGCATTTAATTTCCCCCTCGTAAATGAACTCGGGTTGGCTACAACATCGGAACACACTGCACAATTAAATACTCTATAGTCGGTGTGAGAGGGCCTCGGTGGCTCGTGAGTCAAATGACAGGGGTTTAATCAATGAAAAGTCAGACAGCAGCCTGCTTCAACGCCTTTAAAGGACCAGTGCCGCCAAATCAGCTCGTTTTAAGCAAAATCCAAAGGACGGTTTACCTAAATTGGTGGATGTGAAGGCTTTAAAGAGTATGAGAGATGTTCAACACGTTAGTCTTGAAGAGATAAAAGCCATAAAATGATATTAGAAAGAGATGAGGAAGTCAGGGAGTGGTAAGGGTGGTTGAGGAAAGCATGAATGTAAAGGATTGGTTCCCTGCTAATGACCAACAGACAAATGAGTATGTTTTTTCTGAGAATCAAACAGTGTGTAATATGTGCATCTGGAGTCATGATCCACGGTTGTAAATTTAGATGGGGGTGTTTCCTCATGCTGTTTATGAGGGGTCTCATGTCACATGACACAAAATTCCACTTATGAGAATGACATGGAAACATGCCAATGTTTGTCTGGCCACGTCCTTTAACAAACACCAGCGTAATCCTTTGTCCTCAAATCCTAATTCAAAGTGATAGCAAGCGAAAAAACGGCGAAATTGGTTGACAAACTTGGATCATTTGCATTGAAAAAGAAACATTTTTGCGCTTTGAATCGATAAAGCCATTTTTGGGTTGCCAAACCAAAATGGTGTTATTATCCCCACGCCATGAATTTAAGAGATATTTATAGTGGACCTTTTTCAAACTGACATATCTTCCTTAGGTCTTAATGATAATGTGATCATGCTTTGGTCAAAATCCAAAATGGGGGCTGGAAAAAGCTAAATGTATGACACTGTTTCAGTTCCATGAGGCCCAAAGGAAAACGCCAGGCTTGTGTTTGTTTTCAGTCGCACGTTCTCTGTCACACAAGTTTTTCTCCCCACAATGTGTCCCCTTTAAAGACATTCAAACAGGTAATGAAGATTTATAGTCAGACCAGAAAATGCTTGCATTAGTCATTCTAAAGGCCATGGACAAACAGAATTTAGGGAGATGGATGTGCTGTTCACCAGTTAGGAGATCTCTTCCTCTGGCTAAGCCATTTCCTATCGGAATTCTGGAATCCTTCTCCTAAATGCCTGCTCTTTGGAATTTATTTTTATTTTGTGGACAACTAAATCTTGGGTGTCTGCACCTAACCTTGTAATGTGGATTATTTACTGTCTTCGCCATGTTTTCTTTTGCCACTTTTTCTGACGCAAGTGCGTTTTTTTAAAGCAAAATTTCCCGCATAGCGTTTATGGTGTGCCGTGTCGGACTGTTTCTCCTACTCTTAATCATCTCTCATCACATTAAAATGCATGGAACTTGACTCGAAACTTGAAACACAACAGGAATTATTCATTTCTCCATGGCAACCACAGCAACGGCACATAACCTTACTGACGATCATCTTGCAGATTTAGTAAAATGTGTTGATAGGCCAGTTACTCATTTCCACCACCAGCAAGGTTAAGCCAGGAATTTTGGGATGTATTTTCTCAATGTTACAGCAGGGTTGCCTCTCAAGCCTAACGAAAATGACATGTCAGAAAAAGAAGAAAAAACTAGAATACAGGTACAAATTAGAGATGCCCTGCATGAGCTTTTAATAAACAATTATTAAAGTTGAACATACTAAATATCAATGTCTTTTATAACGGAGTAAAAGATGAATAATGGCATTTAGCTAAAGTTAAATTTGGGAAAAACCACAGTTGGCCATCTTCATGACATATAAATGATGTGTAAGAAAACAAAAAAACATTCAAATTTAAGATCTAATTTACCAGATCAGGACGGTCTCTGAAACATCTGAACCACAGAAACATCACAATAACTGACACTTATTCATACTTTGAGTCTTTCCATGAAAAAGGAAAAGGACCAAAAAGGCCTGTCTGAAGCCTTCTCCATACTTGGGAATTCCAAACTCGAGCAGAAAGACCACAAACGAAAGCTGGACCTGTCAAGCAGGAATTTTCTATCTTTGTGGATTTCCTTTTAAAGCTCATTTTCAACACTTTACTTCTAAACGGGGCCCGGTACTGCAGTGCTGCAGACCTTCAGCTGATCTATAATTTGTGTCAGTCGCAATTATGCAGCAGATGCCGTCGGCATTCGAAATCTCAGTTTGAGGAGTGCCACACTGTGTCCTTTCTGACTCATTGAAAGGGAGCATTTTTGGCAAAACGTGCTTTATATAATTCATTTCAGAGTCTGAAGTCACTGCTGATCTGAAAAAAAAAACCCAGGATGGATCTAAAAGAAAGCGACACCGATTAAGAAGTTGAGACCAAGAACTAAGAAGTCAAACTTACTCAGCCTCCTTCCTCTCCAATGAAATTCAACTTCAGATGATAAGTGGGAAGTTGAAGCTCTTTTGCTCTTTAATTTCCATCAATATGGAAAATATCATAATTAGCTATACAGCTCGGTTAGTGAGGAAATAAAGAGGGCATTAATTTGGCCAGGGCTTTTTAGGATGTATCCTAACAGGGCAATGTGAACTCTAACTCTAACTTCTTGATCTTTTATAGTCATCTGGAAAATGGAAAGCCCGAAAACCAACTTATCGATTAAAATACTAGTAGCAGTATTGAATAAACAAATATCACTGACCTGTTGGTCTTATATGGGACTGTTCTTCATGTGAGTAAATAAAAACCTTTCCAGAACACGGGGGAATGGAATACAGTGAAAAGAAGGATTCAAGGAGTGGAAATGTGTTGGAGGAGTTAGAGGTTTGGTTCTCAGTGTTACTATTAGAGCCATTGTCCAAACAGTCTTCATCTCCTACAGAAATTAGCTGATCTGTTCATTAGACAATGGTCATCCTCCTATATCCACTTTAACAGCAGCAGGAAACTAGAAGAACCCCTCTCTCTATGCTGTTATCTGGACTTTAGCTAGCAAACGGCGAGTTGTTCTGCTCCATATTTCACCAACTTGTCTGGTGACAAGTTTGTCGGTGTCGCTGTGAACGGAGGAAATCAAAGCGTCTGAAGATGAAACGGCCAGTCCCCCCCAAATCTGTTTGCTGTGTGCTGTGAGCTCTGCTGATTTCTCCTGTGGGCTCTCTGATGCCGTCATAATGTAGGTGAAAGGGTTGTAGAGATTCCCAGGAAGAAAGTAGACAAAGTCCGGGGTTTGTCTGCGTTATTGTTACCAAAGTAAGGCCCGGGGAGAGTGACAGCTTGTGAAAAAATAGCTAAATATGTGTCCCTCAAGTGGCTCTCTGTTCGGTGTTTTTCTGCGGGAGGCTCTGGGAGATACAAGTGGTCATTTTCTTTCCCAAAACAACACAAACTGGTATCTTTGTCTTGTTAGGCTTTTGTCATATTCATGGTCATCTGCTTGTACATTCTGTCTCACAGTTCATCTCCTCCCACAGAAACTTCTCTTTTGTCCTTGATTTTATTTTCTAACTGGGTCAAGGGCTTGAAACATGAGGAACAGAGGAGTTAATGCATGCCCCCATAAAGCAGTAACCATAGTAACCTCCTGGGTAAACCTCCCTTTGAAAATGAGAAATCTCTGAAATATCTTGCTCTTGTTCCTAAAGCGCACAACAAATGTCGAATAGACCGATTAATAGTTTTTTTTAATGAAAGGAGACAAAAAAAACATCTGCAGTTTGTCTCTGAACACTGTCGGGATTTTTCTAAAGCATTCAGACGCAATTCTATTCCAAAATCATCCCAAATGTACCTATAACTGGTGTCTAAATATATTTGATATGGTTAAGGCTTTATTTTAGAGGCGTCAACAGTGTTAGTCTGAACTGAGCAGGGTTTTTATTAATACCTCTCGTTTGCTGTGGAAGCGGCACCACATCCAAATGCGATAACAGGGATCTCTGCTCCTCTATCTGGGCCATCTGGACACATTCAGACATCAGAGAGGATCCATCTCTAGCAGATCTGCTGAGCACAGGGTTCAGGCAAATTCGCTACCGTTTCCTCACACCAGCGTCTCTGATTTGATCCGAACTCCAATGTTTTACTTTGATTTAGTCATTTACAGTCCCGTTGTGTCTTATATCGTATTATCTCGTCTCCCAAGTACCTCGATGCCTTTTGAGTTGAATGATATCATGTGGAATTGTCTTATGAGCTGAATGAATGAAGACAATAGAGTCACTTTTTGTCTATTCTTCCATTGAACGCACTTCTTCACTAACAGTACTTGTGCAGAGAGAAGAGCATCATTTCTTTTGATGCATCCTGCATGATGTTACTTTAAAGGTATTGTAAAACCTTTTTGTGTTGTGACATACAAATTCGTTTGGATCGAGTCAAGTTCGGGGTTTAAAAAAAAGATTCCTTGGATGAAACGCTGTTTCATCACACTTGAATTCAGCTGTAATACAGGTTTGCACCCACAGATGCTGGAATATAGCAAAATATGCATACTAACACTCATGTCCTCGTATCTATTTACAGGCATTATCGTTGGTATGACTGGCTGGAAACAAAAAATAGGTCTGTTTTATATAGGATACAGGAAGTGTTTTCTTTACCAAAGGAAACTATAGAATAGCCTCCCCTTATTATTTTCAGCATTCAGCCAGGTCTTATCTTGTCTTATACTCAGATTCCTTTAGGTTAGGAACCCTCTGAAGCAATAAATACCATCGGACCAGATTAAAGAATCGTTTCAAGGTTCTGCTCCAATGCAATGACAGCCAGAGATTTTCTTAAAAAAACACATATAGTTCCCAACAGGACAGACTCACAATTGTCTCCTGTCTTTGTCAAATCATCCGTCACCACCTGAGAAGCTTAACCGAGTCACTCATTTTCTGTGCAGGGGACGATGATTCACGTTCTCGAGGACAAAAACACCTCCAGCAGAGTGTGAAAGGGTTTAGGGTGGATGTGGGCAGCGATACATGGCTCACGACTCCAGACCAGACACTATCTGAACATTTCACTGTGGTTTCACTCCAAATTTCTAGCTCTACTAGACAAATAAGATACAGCAGGTGCAAAAAATAGCATCGAATAGCATCAATAGCCAGAAATGATGCAATATGCTGGTTAGATAAAGGCGGCATGAGAGATATCAGAAGATGGAGACGAGGAACGGAGGGGTGGAGCTGCTGGAGCTGTCACTATTTGGGCTCCTTCGTCACCCGCTTCTTCTCCTTCGTGTTTCCATTCATAGAAAAACTCTCTCCATTTCCCTCCCTTTCCCTCTTTCGCTCTCCTCTCCCCCCCTCCCCCGGACCACTGGCAGCGCGGTGGGGGTGGATGCTGAGCAGACGGGCCGCGATTGGCCGCCGCGCACGCAGGAGAAGACGCGGCCCGCCAATCAGGGCTCCCTGTGGCTCGTGCATCACGGTGAGGTCATATGGAGCGGAGGAGGATTAAAGGAGAACTTAATCTCAGTTCATACCATCACACTGCAGCGGCACGACTCACCGCATGATGCCCTGTGAGCACCCCCCAGCTCTGCCCCGCAGCATTTTGGGGGACTTTTAAAAACAATTCTGGCTTATTCTTTATGTAATGTTTCACTAAGAATACAGGAAAACTTAAAATATACTGAAAACACATACAATCACACTTATTAACCAGTTAAAAGCCTAGTCTCTTCATTCGCTTAATCTGTAAACTGGTGAACTCCAGACTTTCTTGTGTTGTTGTGTGTGTGTGTGTTGTTCCGTGTATTTGTCCACTGGAAGAGCGCATCATATCCTTCTCTGCTGAGGACCTGTGTGCCCCCCTTCTCCATTGAGGAGGGGTCTGCCGAACAAATTTGATGTCTTCCACATAAGTGAGAGGCCGGGCTTGAGGAGCAGAGGCCAAAAGCAAACAGCTTCTGTGTTCTCGGCAAATTACGGGGGAACAAAGATCAAACTACTGCCCTGAAACTCTGCGTTCCGGCTTTTACAGGATCTGCAGTTTAATTATGTAAGAACACTCATGGTGCTTTTTTTCTACCTTTTCTGAGTATGCTTCACTTCCTGTATGTGCGTTGAATCACTTCCACTGATGCTTTTGTGTAGCTAAAACAACAGCAAGTGAACGTATGGAAACTGTTGTGTGTTGAATTTATTGGTCCCCTGGTGCTAAACCTACAAATATGTCAACCTAAACGACAATTAAATACCAATACACAGAAAATGATTCCAGATTTTTGCCTCCCAAATCAGTCCTTTTTGTAGCTTCCTACCAAATCTCAACACATTGCAGGCTCTGCTGCTACATATTGCTATATTTGTTGGCTTGACTTGTCGATGCTTTAGTTTTGCAACTAAAAGTCGAAATAATAAAGACTGTCCAGTGCAAAACTTGTAATTGCTTTTCACCTGTTTCTTTGTTTTTCATTTATTCTGGCACTCTGTGTTTTTGTTGTTGTTGTTTCCCCTTGTTCCTCCAGACCTGACTAAAGTTTGAACCGATCAGCATTTCTGTCTGTGACTTACAGGACTGCCCATCTTTGTTTGAAGTTAGAAGCAATGTGCTGATGTACCACCATAAGGCAGGCATTTCATTTTCCGTGCTGGAAAAACAATGTCAAACAATGTCCCTCTACACTGCTGAGTTAGGAGAGTTGAGGAATTTCTATTTGAGGCCTTTATTTTACCGTCCCCCAGTCTGCTGCTACACTAAACCGTGATTACATTTGGGAAAACAATGGGAAACATCACACATTGGCTGTTGGAATAAACAATTGAATGATTTTTTTGCTGAGAGCTATGCTGGAATTTTCCATATTGCCATGGCGATCTGGCCTGCTGGTTTCTCGTGAACAGATCTGTTCAAAACAGACCTGGGGGGTTCCTGTATGTTTTAAAGGGGCACCGGGCTCAGTCTGGGACTGGGATGAGCTGGGAGTGAAAGTAGGTTGCTTAGAATATGAAACACTGTTTATTTGTCCTCAAAGTCAGATTAAAAACCCAAAGTCAAAGTTGTTTTAGGACGCTGTATTCTAGACCTGACTGAAAATTCCAAGCTCTATTATTTTATTTTTTTGGGTTAATTTGATCAAAATCCTGACCTCAATTGTGTATTTTCATCTTTGAAACCTTGTTGGAATGATTAAAACTGATTGAATTCATCCTTCTGAGCCTCAAATACTTCCCTTGCTTCATCTCTGTAGGTATGAGGATTTTTTTCAAATGTCTTTTGTCCAAAGGAGAAAATGAAATCAGTCTACAAATAAAACACCAACAGAGAATCCTTGATATTATGCTCTCTCATAATAAATTTCCTCTAGCTCTCCCCTCTCGACCCTGGCGGCTGCTGCTGCTGGACCTTGCTGGCTTTACAGCTGGACACACTGGAGTGGGAGGCGATGACTGCCCCATCCCGGGGTCCTCGCCCGGGTCTGGGGTTCTTTTGGTCCTCTTCCGGGGTCTCTGCAGAGGCTGTGCCGAGTTGGAGAGGCACAGGCGGCTCTGACAGGCTGCTGGTAGCGATAATACCGGAGCTCCGGCTGTATGTGTGAGCGGATGACTCATGCGCGCAGCCATGTTTTTTTTTTCTTCCGTGCCTTCTACAAGCTTTTCTCTTCTACCGAATTAGCCTCCGAGTGGAGCAACAAGGTTGTTTCCATAGCAACGCAGAAGCAAGTGACTGACAGTTAGCGGTGTCAGTTGTCCTGCTGCCAAACCCACCGAGCTAGCTCTCACTTCATTAATCTAAATATTGAGGCTTTCCTGTGCCAAAGAGGAGGTGAGAGTGGAGATCCACAGGAACTCGTGAGGCTCTGTGGGCATGTTCTCTTTGGCTATTGTTGCCTGTTTATCCGGCATTCCTCATATCAAACCTAGAAGAGTCTTTTCCATCATCAGAGAGAAAAGCCTCGGGGCTTTTTCGCCGCTCACTTTGGCTTTCTTTTCATCCATGTTTCCAAATGAAAGCTGAATTAGTGTGCTGCTAACAACTCTGTTGTGTGAACACAGAATTCTCAAGAGAACATAAGAGGATTACGTAACAGAAAGTGTGCCAGGAAGCCCCTTAAATCGTTCCATTTTGCTGCTGCTCGTCCAGCAAGATGGCTTTGAAATGACTTTGATGAATTCATCCTTCTCCTCGGTTCACACACACACCATGTGGCGCTCTAGTCGCTTACTGGGATTTCTGGCATTTGGATGAAGAGCAGCAGGAATTCACTGATGCCGATTCTAAAAGGCCAGAATTGAACAAATGAGCCTCTATTCCATTTTTTTTTACCCAACCAAAGGTAAAAGCTTTTGGTATTCCCACTCAGGGATGCTCCACTAATATAAATCAAAGCAGATAAATGACTTTGAAACTGTATGAGAGCATCGTGTTATAATGTTCATCTTAGTAGTTTTTATTGATATCCTTCCCTTCAAAATTACAGCTGCTTAAATGATAGGAGGGAGCCTTTTTCTTATTTTCCTCCAATCCTGATAAAATCTAGCACAGTTTTTAATCTGCAAGAACAAATCGTCCCATTTTAATCAAACATAACAAGCAGATTATGTCCTGTGTTTGGACTACAGGCACTGGTCACCCGAGGAACATTTGATTCTTCAGAATATTTACTGTTGCAAAGAAAGACACATATCGAGAAATCTGGGACAAATGCCTGCTGAGATGGTCCGCATATCGCACCGACATCAGGGCAGGTGATGTGAAATGTGTTCCTGCCAAGTCACTGTAGTTACATAAATCTGATTTACTGAGCCGGCAGCAACATGACGAAGGCTCGGTTTGAGCCTGAATGCGCATGGGAACGCTGGTTTCCATAGGTAATAAAAACTCAGAGACGAATGTAAATATAGTGTTCAACGGCAATATCAATCCTACCGTTAATTTCATGTTGTCTTTACAGTCTTCAAACAAATTTGAAATAAGCTTTGGAAATGTTCCAAAGCTTATTTGGAACATAAGCTTTGGAACATTGACCCTGACATAATGTGTCACCCACTTGACATAAGCATTTACACATATTTTTTATTTTATTTTATAATTTAGATTTTATTTCTATTTCTTATTAGTTAGCTATTTTTCACAAACCTACATCCTTTTCTTTGCTTTCAAGGCCTGCCGTCTAAGAGGACAAAATGTACTCTGAAGAGACAAAAAATCCTTTTATCCATGTTTCCAATAATGTTTAAAGCCTGACCATATCTTTATTTTTTATACAAATCTCTAATCTTTTCCAAACGCAGGCAATAATGGATGGGTGAAGGTTGGACATTATCGGAAACAAGGTTCACTTCCATAACATTAACACACTGTAGATTTGAAATGATAAGAAATAAGCATATTAGGATCTTACAGCCCAGAAAGTCAAGATATGTATCCCTCCTTCAGCTTCATAGTGAGGCTGCAGTATTGTGGACTAACTCAGCTTTTCACAGCTTTTGGTGTGAAACCACATGGCACTTTTGGGCTAAAAAGCGGGCATGACCTCGACACCATATATCACAGATACAATTCAGCAGCAACCGGTTGCTAAAAGCATTATTTTGTAGCAACATTTTGGTAGCTAATATCCTGAAAAAAGTCTATATACTGATTTCTGTGAGTGGTAAACACCGTTTACAATGAAGGAATATGCCAACCAGGACATCCGGATGGCTCACTGATCCCTCTTTATAGAGAGGATTCTCATCTGGAGCACCAAGATTTCTAAAAAAAAATGTTTAAATGTGTGAATTCAATACATCTTTCAACAAACAGAGACAGAAATGTTGCATTCGGATAAATTAATCCTAACCTCAGTGACTTTTAGTGCTTCTCTGTGGAACAGAAGCGGTTTCGTACAGATGTGTTTCCTTTCCAAAGTAAACAGTGAAAACCGAAAAGGGTGATTTGCCCGAAGCTCCCTGCGAGCAGATGTCAACCAAGATTGTTGGAGCCTCTGCCTTAACAATCGGCACGTACCTCTGGACCTTTCCAGCGCCCTGCTGACGTAAGACTGCGCATGAAGGAGCACGGAGATGATGGAGCAACTGTGACTGCGCACGTCACGGAGCGCTGCGGCGTGCGCCGGCATCCGTGTTCCACTTACAATCAGCCCAACAGGGCTGGCTGCAGAGAGGCGTGTCTAATGTGTCATAAAATTAGATAAACCTTCAGAGCCACTGAAGCCCTCCAACAGCCCTCAGAACGTCCGGGGCCGAGGAGCAGGCTGTGGGAACGCTGGGAGGTGGTAGGGGGAAACGCACCCAGCCTGGCTCTCGTGCGTCTCATATTTGAAACGTTGCAGTTAGTCAGTTCCCGGATAAGCCTCCAAGTCTTGGTGAGGGTTTCCAAGCAGCCCAGCGCTGCTCTGCACAAAGCCTGAGGGCAGTATTGTGTAATCTACCAGCTGGATCATTGGTGGATCTGTGGGAGCCTGCAGGGAGGGTGCACATCACGCTCTGGCCTGATCCTTCTCTGGAAACTCCTTTCATTCGCAGATTAATCTCCTCAAGTGAAGGCAGTAATTAAGTGTATGAGCTGATTCCCTTACCATTAAGCGTCTGTAGTGCACTGTCACCTCCACCTCTGCTTGCCAAAATCCAAACCCCGAAGTTCAAATGAAGCCCAACGGCTTAATTCATAATGACAAGATCAATACCTATGTGTCTTGTTGCCAGCGTGTAACTAATTAGAGACGGAATGTGAACCTATCCAGCATAAACATTCAGATCGGGGGGGAACAGCTGGCCCAGCTCCTCGTAAAACCTCAGTAACCAGGAGGAAGTTTCCCACAGAACAACACCCTCAGAGCCGCTAAACACAACAACACACGGCTCTTTCCAGTTAATATAATTATCATACAAGATTATGCAATAACCACCAATTTGAGTATAACCGCCGTCTTGAAAGTTATGTGGTTGGTTCGGTTTGTCTGAAGGGTACCTGAGGCCACATGGCGAGGTCCCCAGCTCAGTAATGTTGGTTTTAATGCAGGGATGCCCCACCGAATTCATGGGAATTCAGTTCATGCAGAAATGTCTCTGTATTGTCTTAAATTGTTATCGTCATGAATTATAGATGAGGAAATCCCTAAATTCCTGCAGTGTTGAGAGATGTTACACCGTTGGACTATTTACTTATGCATTTGTTCCCAAAGTGGTGAACCCCGTCCTGTGCCTGCTTGTAAATGGGATTTTAAAGGATGCTCTTTCCATAACCAATCGTGACATTCTCCAAATTCTTTTCATCCCTGAACTTTCAAAGCTTATTTAAGGCCTTGTCACGGCAAGTTTGGAACAAATTCAAACTGGTTGAATATTTTAAGAAAAAAAGTTTAAATTGAAATTTCAACATTCAAATGGCCTCTTTGTAATGTATTGGTTGGAATACAGGCTGAAAAATGGTTTGAATATTAATGTATTTTGTTTCTATTTACATTTTACCATTGGTCATTTCCCAATTACATTGTATCAGGGGTTTGTGTACTTGGGGGAAAAAAACCTGGCAAATATGCAGGTCAAAACTTGAAATAGTTGAATAATTCTGGTGTCTGGTGTCTGATTTTTTTTAAATTCGGGCTTATTAGAGCAGTGTTTAGGGATCTCGGCCCCACTGCTCCACTTGGTGGTTAAACTCCCTCTTTTGGTTTAAGTCTCCTGGAAAATGACTCATCTAGCTGTCCCACTGACCACCAAACCTTAATGTAAAGGGCAAGACACTTTGATCCCTAAGTGGGCCCTTTACTTCTGTAAAATGGAAGAATTTAGAGGAGGATTTGGGATAGGACCTTAAATTGCTCTAGTCGTGAATATGTTTTCAGGGTCATCGTATTTTGGATTACAATAACACTTTCACAGCAGCAGCCCGTGACCCCCCACAGGATCAAATGCTGCTTTTAAGTGGGACCTAAAGAGAAACCTGGATAAACAACCAGATGTTTCCATGGAGAGCAGGCTTTTTAGAAGCCTGAACAAAAGAGTTGGTGACCTCAAAGATACGGCTCAGGCTTATATCATTACATAAAATGAGAGCTTTGGCTTCCAGGGGGTACCTCAATTATTGGTTCCCCCATTATTACATCAATTATTACATTTTTCACGTTTTATTTTTATAAGAGGTGTCAGATATCTTTTAAACAATGCACAATCCTTCAAAGACATTCATGCAAACTAATACATTTTCCACAACATTAAAAGAAAAAACGGTGTCAATGCCTAAATATCTGACAACCGTCTTTCAGTTGGAATTAATAGTCTTTACTTTTTTTTTTCCTGACAAGAATAAGACATGTTAGACGGTTACATTTACAGCTGCTGGTTGTGGTGTTCTCATGTGATTTAACAGGAGTGGTTCTTCTTTCGTGCTAACCTCAACTGACATTTCATTTTTAAACTGGGGCATTTATCATTCATTACACTTTCCCTTAAAGCAGCCAACCACAACTTTACAAGACAGTCAAGGAGGGGACTTTCAGTTCGAGCAGAAATGTCACTTCAAGCCCCGACTTGCAGACATAATCTTATCTCTGTGTCATTATTGCTGAGAGGATAAAAAGCGTCATCCTGATTTGGAGCTCGTGAAAAAGAAATCTCAATCGACTCTTTTCTGACAGATGTGTTTTTTTGGGGGGGGTATAACGTCATCTTCCTATTGAGAAGCATGGAAGGAATTTTATTTTTTAGTGGCATTTAACTACCTCATTACAGCTCCAATATCGCAGACTAAAACGAGACACAAACCCATCAGCAGCTCCTAGGGCTCCCTGGTCTTTGGGGGCCCTCCACTTCTCCCTTTTACAGTGTAATATAAGAGTGGGTATTTTCACACGTGTACTGAGATTTTCTAGACGTGTTCCACAGGGGCTGCATGCGAGAATGCAAATGTTGCAAATGCTTCGGCTCCAGGCTTCTTGTGGAGATTACACAGCTGGAGTGGCACTATGTGTGAACACACCAGGAAATCCTTCTGAGCATCAGAGGTGACAGGGTGAGCATGCTAAAAAGAGACTTTACTTCTTTTTTTTCCCCTGCTAGCTCAATGTTTCTTCCCACTTGCCTGCTGATGGACCCAAATCAGCCCAAAGCAACATCTAGGAGCCTCGTCCATGCTGCAAAAGACACCATTTCTGCCTTATCTCCTTTGCACTCACTCCACTCTGAAGTATTTCCAGCTGTGAGAATCTCCAGCCACAGAATCTCTGTGAAAATCTGCAAAGTGCACGTGTAAACAACAACTGGAGAGAGAATGAATCGAATTTGTCTAACCCAGGGGTGTCAAACCCCAGTCCTGGAGGGCGGCTGTCCTGCCGGTTTTAAGCATTTTCCTGCTTCAACAAACCTGATTCTGACTCAAATGGATCTCCCGGAAAACAGTGTGGAGCTGCAGAGGCCTGCTGGTGGTGCATGGGTGGGAAGCAGGTGTGTTGAACCAGGGAAACCTCCGAAAACCTGCAGGACAGCAGGCTTCGAAGAATGGAGGAACGGAGTTTGACACCTGTGGTCGGCCAATAACAAGAGGGCAGGCATTTTTAAGAAAAGCATCCTGGATCCGCCAGGTTGTAGCATCGGTAGGAGAGCTCAAATCACATCCACACACACACACACACACACACAGAAGGAGAGAGTATCTTAGCTTTCTTTCGGTTATATTAAGATTAAGATTAAGACAGAATTTGTTCATCCTGATGAGTAGCTGCTTCCATTAAATCATGATGTTCAGAGAGCACAGTGAGTCAGTCCTGGTGTGATTAAGAGCTTCCTCTGTTTTTACTGTGTCCTAAAGAGGCCAAAATGGCCCACTCCACACAGTAAAAATCCATCCAGCCTGCAAATACATTCGCTTTACATATATTTATTTTATCTAAATAAAGGTGTACATGCCCTTCTGCATATTGAGCAGAATTTATCAAAAAAATGACTCTTTTGTATGTTTAGCCTTTATTTCTTCTTTTTTTTCTAAATATTCTGGGATTCGCTGTTATGAAAGTCTGGATGATGAATGAAAACGCTGACAAAAGAGGTCTGGTTGCAAACCATCAGTGTGCAGTTAATTTAGCTTTTTCATTTGTTTTCCTTTAACTCTAATTCAGCACAGTCCTCTGCGCGATCCATTCTAGCTAAACAGCAAAGATTGTTGGACATGTTCTGCTTTTTTCCCAACAGGTGCACATTCGGATTTCACTAAAATTCCAATTGCATGTGTGCAACTCATGTTTCAAGGTCAGACAGGCCGGGATTCTGGCCTATAGCGTGAGCCGAACTGCTTTGCATTCAGTTCATCCACCACAGACATATGACTCATCATTTGAATTATGGGCACCTTGCATGAACAAAGACACCCGGCACTGTGGAGCAGCAGCAGCAGACTGGAGTCGCTTCTGCACAAAAAAAAAAAGGAAAAAAAAGGGTCCACAACGGTGATGGAGGGAAAGGAGGCCACTGCACACTTTGAAGGTCACTGCACTTCCAAAAATGGGGCCTCTCCAGAGCTGAAATTAATTAAGGCGCCTGTTTTAGAGGCATAAATGTGAGCCGCTGCTGGGAAGACTGTTCCGTCCAGTCCGGTGCCACGCTGTGAAAAACTGGACTGTAAGTAAAGCCACCTCTGCTGTGGCTGCCGGCTGGTCAACATCCTCTTACCCTTTTGCACTCAGCCAAATTTTAAGAAAAGCAATACACTTAAGTGCAGTCATGTGCGCATATTTACATTAAGAATTGAAGCCTCTGGGGCCATAAATCTGATTAATATAACCTGTCTCTGCTCATCTGTATGCAGACGTTTCTGAAAGCTCTGCAGTTTTTTTTTTTTGCTGTTTAAACATACTGTATATATAGCCCCATTTTCATAATGATTTTAATCTTTTTGCAAATATCCAAAATTCTAAAATAACTGGATTAGGGTTTCCGGACAGAATTTTTGGAGAATAGATAAAAACTAATCATCAAATATCAACAAAAATCATCAGTAATGTGTTCACAGTGACTAGCAGCCCAAATGGCCACTGCACGTCTATTGTTCCAGACAGAAAAATGCACATCGTCCTCCAAAATTCTGCCGGTTTGAAGGAGCAGATGTGGGGTTGATTGTTTTCCATGTGTCTGATCCAGTCTGGGGAACGATCAGGATAATTCCATCCATCAACCAGACAAAGTCTGCGATCAGTTGAGGAACTGACCCCAACAGTTCACTTCTCCTCACTACCTGAAACACGGGGCCTCCTTAACTCTGCACACTTTAGATGATGAGCAATGTCTTAAGGGTGACCTGCGGTAACCCTGTCCCATTACCGTAAAATACAAAAGCTCTGTTGCAGAGTGCTGGCTTGTGTAGCATGACAACAACGTTTCGGGTCCTGTGTACGTGGAGTTTGCATGTCCTCTCCAGATTTGCATGCTTTGCCTCGGGGTGCTCGTTTTTCCTCTCGCAGCTCTGGTCAACAGAACACTCTGTTAAGCTCCTGTTAGACCTGAATGGCCCACGTAAGCCCGGCAAGCTTTACTTTTCTCTTAATGTGTTAATTGAAATGGCGAGGAGACTAAAGTCTGAGTAGCCAATCCACCGTGCGTGTGTGTCTGGCCCCACAGCGCTAATAGAGACAGAGGCCGAGTAGCAGACTCAGTTTTAGCTGGGGGAGTTATGTGGATGTCATTTATTTTGAAGCTTTTTAGTAAAGCATTTTCTCTAAAAAAGAAAAGAAAAGAAAAAGTCAACCTTTTCTCGTCGCATATAGACTAAAATGTCTATAATGTGGAGGTGTTTGCTCAGACGCTTCAGTAATCCGTCCAAACACACAAAGCTAACCCCAGTCAATAGTCAGGTTGGCATCTCAGTTTGTTTTCAAAGGCATGGATCATACAGTTCTTTTGAGTCCGCACCATTTTAGGCTTTCCGGCCACCCCAAGCACAGCGACTTTTAGAAATCACTGCCGCCTCTAACTCTAGGATTGTGTATTTGGTCTAAAGAAAGACACGAACAAAGACTTTAGAAAGCGATGACGCAGACACCCACATTTAAAGCCAAATTAGGTCTTCCCCCTGCTTCATCAGGCTCCTTTCACGTGAAACTTTTTCCAGGAGCGAACAAAGACATCAGCTGTGACTACCAGGGGTTATCTCAACGTGGGTTTCAAATTGCATTTCTTGCTGACCTTTTTATCTGTGCGAGCAGCTGTTCTGGAATTAAAGTCTGCCATTTATCATGCCTCCACCGCTTAGACGCACAGGAGGAGAGCTAATTCTTCAAGCATGGCCGGTCATGTGATTGGTATTCTCGGGCATGTTGGTGAGGTACGAGGTTTTCTTTTAAGTGTGCTAAAATGCTCAGTGGAGCATGGATCGTTTTAGAGAGACATGATGTCTAACATTGAGTGTGATGGAGAATCATACTCTGAATTCTACTGAGTAAAATCAAGACAATTGTCCTACATTAAGAGGCTTCTTTATGAGGGTGGCAGGGGGTGAGGTAGCATGTTTAGCACTGTTTGCCGCTGCTACTTTTAGGTTCTGTAAATTAGAACCTGCTGCTGATGGTGGAAGACAGCGACTGTAGCTGGCTTCTGTGGTAATCCAACCAAGACTTTCTGATTAAAGGATTACTCCTAAAACTAATTTCAAAGACTAGGATAGCCCCAGAGCTCCAGGGCACAAAGAGTGGGTGGAAAGGAGGTTTGAAAGCTGAGAATGAAGACGGATGGAGGGATGTGAAACACCATTTTAGCGTTTATAGGCGCTGAAGGTGGCTATTTTTACCACGGTTTCATCTTTGCCTTTCCCATGAACGTATCGAGTCGGGTCGACATTTTCTAAGACAGCGTGCCTCAAAGTCATAGAAAAACCCCCTTGAAGGAGAGATGAGGCTGACAAAACGGCTTCAATTTTTAGAGCTGCTCTAGAAAGAAATGCAGTTACTTCCCAAAGCCTCGGAGGACGCACATCTCCAGAGGGATCAAATCTCCAGGCTTCATGTTGCTCTGATTAAAGAGTGAAAAGCCAGCAGACAGACAGATGGCAGCTGGAAAAGTAGGACTTTCAAAGATTCCATGTAAACTCACTTTTCGGGGCTCCGGCCCACAATTGCTTTGATTGTAAAGCTTAGACCGTTCGCGACGACGCCTTTTCGTTATCGTTCATTCGTTCATTAACACATGCGCGACGCACTGACCTCGTGTTGTTGTTATTCTGTTTACAACCAATGCGAGGAGCGCTGTGTTCATCTGTCTTTGAAACTAGTTCAGCCAAAAGGAGGTCATTCGTTCTGAGACGGTGCATGTGGGACGGTGGATGGTCTGATTTTTTCTGCTGCGAAATGAGGAAATCATCTAACACTGGCTCCCCGCAGATCCATTTTGTGCTCTGGACGGCCGCTTTATGAACCATTGCTATGGTAATATACACAATACATTCCTCTGTGACATTGCAGCACCTCGCTATTGAAGCGTCTGCTGTGTGTCTGACCTTTGATGTTCTAATTAAAGCAGAAAGAGGAACAAATTGTCAGATATCCTCAAGAGCCTGCGCCATGATTGCAGCTTCATCCTGCTGGCTGAAGGCTAATGGACGTCTTTTATTAAATGAAAAGCTTAGGTCGCCCTACTTTGAACCGCAATGTCCACCCACAATGTGAGGGATCTTTATTGCATCCCTGTTCTCTCATTTCCTGTCACGTTCGGACGTCAGCTTTCTAGAGGTGAAAAAAGGAACATAAAATGTCCCAGAAAAAGGAAACCATAAAGAAACCACCACTGTAGACAGCATCATCTGACTTGTTTTCTGTCATGTGAAATCACAATGGAATCACAAAGCAGGAAAAATATGAAATCCAGTAGATTCTGGTCACCATCCAACCATGGGTGTGTCATTTGTAGACTGCTCATATACATAAATTCTAATACTAACCACTTGAAGGCCAGAGCAGAGTAGAAAAACTTGTGAATCCCCAGAGATAGAGGAAGAAAGATATTTGTGAGAAATATCATGCAGGACCAGGCTCAAACCAGCAATCACTTGCATGAAAAGCCAAGTAGCACCTTTCTTTGTCACTTTCTTCCTCAGCCTAAGCCTGTTTTGGCTTCTTCAACACTAGAAAAACTAACTGGGAACATAAGGACGCAACAGGATGGTGTCTGGAATTGCAAAACTACATTTATGAGCTGTCAGTTGTTCACTTATCAACTTATTATTTGTAGGCTTTTTTAAGACAGCATAAAACAAAAATCTGAATTTAAAATGAGGTATTTTAAAGGGTATTACTTGAACCAAATGGCCCTGTAGAGGCAGAAAAGGTCTTTTCTCTGAGGGTCACCCTCCTGTTCTTTTGTGTGGTAGTCGATAAAATTCTATTTGTAGCGAGAAAGGAAATAAGATTTCCGACGCATGTTCAAATTCCATGACTTTTTAACCATTAAAACATCAAATACAACATTAAAACCATCAAACACTCTGTGAAATTAAAACAATTTCACAGAACAATTTCTCTAAAGACAAAGGTAACATCTTTAACTTCATTCGTTGTTTATCTGTCCAAAACCTTTGTTACTATCACATGTAAACTTCCTTGTGTGCATCAATAATAATAATACATTTGAAGATCAATTAGAAAAAGATGATGATATTATATATAAATATATGTTTCAATTGGTAAAGCAAATGTCTTGTTATCATCTTTATCATACGACCCCCCCCTAGTCTGGCTCCTGCTCCTCAGTTGGTTTCTAAACTTTCAGTATAAACTGACCATGGATTGGATCATGATTATATTGAAATTAACTGGATCCTACTTATATACAGGGATTGGACAATGAAACTGAAACACCTGGTTTTGGACCACAATACTTCATTAGTATGGTGTAGGGCCTCCTTTTGCGGCCAATACAGCGTTAATTCGTCAAGTCCTGCACAGTGGTCAGAGGGATTTCAGCCATTCTTCTTGCAGGATAGTGGCCAGGTCACGACGTGATGCTGGTGGAGGAAAATGTTTCCTGACTCGCTCCTCCAAAACACCCCAAAGTGGCTCAATAATGTTTAGATCTGGTGACTGTGCAGGCCATGGGAGATGTTCAACTTCACTTTCATGTTCATCAAACCAATCTTTCACCAGTCTTGCTGTGTGTATTGGTGCATTGTCATCCTGATACACGGCACCTCCTTCAGGATACAATGTTTGAACCATTGGATGCACATGGTCCTCCAGAATGGTTCGGTAGTCCTTGGCAGTGACTCGCCCATCTAGCACAAGTATGGGGCCAAGGGAATGCCATGATATGGCAGCCCAAACCATCACTGATCCACCCCCATGCTTCACTCTGGGCATGCAACAGTCTGGGTGGTTCGCTTCTTTGGGGCTTCTCCACACCGTAACTCTCTCGGATGTGGGGAAAACAGTAAAGGCGGACTCATCAGAGAACAATACCTGTTTCACATTGTCCACATCCCAAGATTTGCGCTCCTTGCGCCATTGAAACCGGCGTTTGGCATTGGCACGAGTGACCAAAGGTTTGGCTATAGCAGCTTGGCCGTGTATTTTGACCCGGTGGAGCTCCCGACGGACAGTTTTGGTGGATACAGGAGAGTTGAGGTGCACATTTAATTCTGCCATGATTTGGGCAGCCGTGGTTTTATGTTTTTTGGACACAATCCGGGTTAGCACCCGAACATCCCTTTTAGACAGCTTCCTCTTGCGTCCACCGTTAATCCTGTTGGATGTGGTTCGTCCTTCTTGGTGGTATGCTGACATTACCCTGGATACTGTGGCTCTTGATACGTCACAAAGACTTGCTGTCTTGGTCACAGATGTGCCAGCAAGACGTGCACAGACAATTGGTCCTCTTTTGAACTCTGGTATGTCACCCATAATGTTGTGTGCATTGCAATATTTTGAGCAAAACTGTGCTTTTACCTTGCTAATTGGACCTTCACAGTCTGCTCTTATTGGTTCAATGTGCAATTAATGGAGATTGGCTACCAGGCTGGTCCAATTTAGCCATGAAACCTCCCACACTAAAATGAGAGGTGTTTCAGTTTCATTGTCCAACCCCTGTATCTTGAAATTACTGAGAAATGACTGATTTGTGATTTGGTGCTACATAAACAAATTGCCTGGGGTCCTTCCAGCTCATTGACCCTTCTGAGGTACATAAAACCTGTTGCTGGATGGTGAGTCCATGCCTGTGTGCACGGTCACTGAAAAGACGTGTTACACACCGTAGCCCCAAGAAAGGGCACCGACACCATTTTAATTCTAAGGTAACAAGATTTTCACTGAGTATTAAAGGAACAGTCTGAAATTGTGGGTTTGTGGACGTCAGTAAAATAATGACCCCTAATTAGTTTCACAGTTTGGGAGCAGTTTCACTTGGAACATCTCTCAGATATACACTGCTCTCCATCATTCTGGTGGTACTGGAATAGTGATCCACCTTCCATGATCTTTCCAGAACATTTTAAGACAGCAATCTGATCACGGTAAGTAGAGCAAAACATACACTTCGCTCCCAACCTGGGGAAAAGCGCGGGCTTCTTCAGCCAAACGAGCAAACGCGTACAGTAATAACGAATAACGAATAACAAAAGGTGTTTGAGCTGCAGCTCAGTGATCTAATCGCTCTTCCAGGGAAGTGCAAAGCAACACTATCAACTTAAAAGGAGAGTGAGAGTTAGGGAGAATGGGCACCCCCTTAAATGTTGGCCTGCTTGGCACATGCCTTTGAGGACAGGCAAAAACGTGTCGCAGTTATTCCGTTAAGACTCCAGGCAGTCGTGTCAACCGGTAAAACGGGGGGGGGGGCAAAATATTCCTCCTCTAGCAAGGACAAAAGGCAAGAAAAGAGCAAGCAGCCTATGTTGTGAGGCAGGTGATGCGCTGATTTCCTGTAGTAAGACCTCAGTCTGTGGTTTATCCTTTAATAAACCTGTCACCAGCAGCTCCTCCTGAACCACCCAGCCGTCTAAAGGCCGTGTGTGTGTCTGTGTGTGTGTGTGGACGTACAGGAGTGTGTCGTGTGAGCAGTGGGAGGCCGGATCTACCCCCTGGTTCTTTACAGCTGTGGGAGACGTTTCTGTTTAATGAGGTCTAGAAAGGCGCTCCCCTCAATTACTATCTATCGGCTCTGCCTGTGTGTTTGTGTGCAGAGGGGTCATTAATACCCCCCCCACACACACACACACACACACACACTTCCTCCTCCTTAAGTCATCCTCAATTCATCAGCAGTCAGCAGAATCAGGCAGTGATGTCATCGTGAATTCTGTCCAATGTCTTTTTCCTGGATGAGTTGAATCGTGCCTAAAAAATGAAAGCTTCTTCTTTCCAAGTCTGTTTCCAGGACGAAACCGTTAAAAGATGTAAGACTTCCTGCAACGATCCGACCCAACGATCAGCATCTTGAATAAAAAGATGTTACCACTCAGATCTTCGTAAGCGATAAGAGTGTTTGAGAGCACGGAGCTCAAAGAGGAAATAAGTGGCTGCTGCTCATTAGCGCCGGGTTTTTTCTTCGCTGTTCAAACGACACGTCACAGAAATCCCCAGTATTTTTTCATGAATTACATTTCAAATTAGACGTGGGAAAAAAGAGCTTTCATTCATGCTCTTGACTGCATTCATTGGACAGCTTCGGTTACAACTTTGTAGTCCTTCCATAGATCAGAGGGTTTAACCAAATTGGAATGAAATGTAATACCTAAGGGAGTTCTTCTTACTTGGTGTGAGGCACTAATACTAAAACTGGTCATAACTGCCTTACCTGAAGTAGGCAGCAGTCAGAGAGCACTCATTTTGGAGAAATCAGATGCTTTCCTAATGGGCGAGCTATAGCTAAAAGCTACTCAAAACAAGATGGCCAGCAACAAATTAAAGCAACTCGAGTGACAACACTGTGCATTCCAGCAACGCTACAGGTTGCAGCAATGTACGTTGCTATAAATGAGACATTTTCCAGCGATGGTGGCAACCATGTCATATTTTCCAATGCAGGGTTTTTCCTACTCTTTCTCATTTGTAGTTTAGTAATTGCACTATAATTGTGATGGTAGTCTGGCATACCAACCAATGCTTCTAACTTTTTTCATCAAACAAACAAACCAAAAAAATTCTCAGTTCAGCAAATTTGAGGACAGTTATGAATAAAGGAGAAATAAATCACTTAAAGCTAAGAAGGTTGTGTCTGCGTTACAAATAGAGCCCTTTTTAAAATGTTTATATTTTCCATGGCTGTAATACTATATCCTGTACTGCATAATTCATAATCAGTCATTGCTCAGTTATATATGTACTAAATATAAATACACAGGACTTTTTTAAGACGTAAAAGTGATGGAGCAGGTGGGTAGATGACTGAAGCCCATTGTATTTCCGCCTGGGGCTCACCGTTTGTCCATTCTCTGCTTTCATTTTTCTAAGGATAAGCCTATGACCTGCTGTCTGCTTGATGGTGTTTGATGTTTTCCAGATGTGCAGGTGAGTCATTGTATTGTTGTGTCACACTTGGTTCCTCTCATGCGGGGAATGTGTGAAGTCAAAGGTAGGAACGACAAAAAGACTAGAAAATGTACGTTTTATTAAAGACGATGACTTTTTTGACTATTCTAAAGGGATGTTATTATCCTCTTTGGTTCTTTGAGTACGTTTCGATAAGACATCGGTTTTAGTTTCCAGGATTTTTCTCCGTGGTACAAGACACATGGGAGCGGTAGTGAGTGAAGTATGGCTCCTAACTAAGGCTGAATTAATCACACTGCTTGCTAGCCTCAGAGAAAAACATTTCTGGGTTATGCCGGGCACTGTGTGTTGGATGGTTGTACTCACACACCGGCATTAAACACTCTACACACACACACGGGGAAGGGTGTTAACTTCTTCTCAGATGTTTCTCCCAGCTGCCCAAAGGAAAATGGATTAACCAGCATCATTTTAAGGGCGTGCACAAACGCACGCGCAGAGGCTGCGTGTGCACCTCCAGACTCGTCCTCGCACACACACAAGTGCTTCGCCCGCCCCCCTGTTAACACGCACTCACACGCACAGAGGGGATCTCTCTTCTTGCAGAAGTCTATTATTAGATGTTCAACCCAGAGACAAACTAATGACACACTGGGATGAATCACCATAGCCGCTGCCTCCGACTATCATTACACTCGCAGCACAGCTCCAGCAGACAGGATGCCGGCCACCACACAAACATAAACACACTCCTGCCACCAGGCCGCTGCGACAACCGCCGCCGAAGAGGCCTGCCTGTCACATGTCATGTCGGTCAAACGGATCCGGCTTCCACTGACGCCCACGCTTCAAACTTTTCAGATTCAGAATCAGAAACACTTTAATAATCCCAGAGGGAAATGATTTTTGTTACTAACTCCAGAAATAAAACAACAGCATAGACATATATACATGTCTATACATACAGTGGGGGAAATAAGTATTTGACCCCTTGCTGATTTTGCCGGTTTGCTCACTTACAGAGAATTCAACGATACATAACTTTAATCATATGTACATTCTAACAGTGAAAGACAGAATCCCAAAGAAAATTCCAGAAAATCACATCATATGAATTTATAAAAAATGATAACCATCTGATGAGGAAAAATAAGCATTCTTTGTAAGTGGGCAAACCTGCAAAATCAGCAAGCGGTCAAATACTTATTTCCCCCACTGTATATATACAAACTTCCACACAGAATATAAATATATATATATATGTAACTCTATGTATATTTATAGGTCTAAAATAAGTGATAGTGATAATATCAATAATTTAGTTAGAGTTTTTAGCCTAATGTTTCTTTGCAAGAGCTAGAATCTTTGTCTTTGACTCATAATCTTGTGTCCAGTCACTAACCCAACAGGAGCTGGTATGGATCTCCAGAAACACCACCAACAGGTCAGATCAGTCTTACGGACTTCATTAGTAATATTTCCATCGATAAAATACCGGGTTAAAATCCGGTTCCCTCCAGTTAGCACTGGCCCCCTTCCACTGCGCTCAGGCTGACGAGGGCGAACTGCCCGCCTCATGTCCAGAGTGAATGGGTGTGGGGAACTGTATGCAGGGCTACAGATGTTACACGCTGGTTGTCCTAGTGAAGAGAGAGCTCGGCCAAAAGGGAGAGCTGTTATCCAGTCTGTCCCTGCCATCATCTGTGCTCATGAGCAGTAGTTAGTGAACACGAGAACTAGAATGCGAGTTTTGAAGGCTGCTATGGTGGTTTCGGGGATCTTTTCAGGGTTTCCGTCAGATGCCGCTTAAACAAAGTGTTTTGGGCACTCCCCACCAGAAGGAGGCCTCGTGAGAGACAGAGAGATTTGGTTTGGAAATGCTTTCATATCTCCGACACAGAGCTGAAGCCCTCATTGATTGATGGAATATCCTACCATGGATAGAATCTCCCATAAAAATGAATATCTACTATATCAAAAAAGAAACCAGCTCAGAAATGACCTAAAACCAGCAGTGGTTTTATATGTGCCAGCATAGAGTTAACTCCAGGTGAACACTGTAATTAAGTTTGCACTTATAATGAGGTACTGTTTGGCACTAAATAGGCCTAAGCAGGACTATTACAGTTCCAATTTACCCTTTTTCGTCTCTGTGTTTTGGTAAGAGAAATGTCAAATGTTACAACTCAGCAGTAAAACTCCATTAGCGCGGGACTAAAACTCCCACAGAGAGCTGAGCAAATCAAAAGATACAAATGTAACCGTTACCTGAGCACATATGCACAAAGCCTTAGTCAGCCGTCAGCAGTCTGCTCAGGTTGTTCTGGCTCTGCCGTTAAACTGTTTTGTTTTCATCAGCTGACTGCGTCTCTCCTCTTACACAAAGCCAGCAAAATAACCAGAGTCCATCTTGTTTTTTCTAATAATTCACTTTACACCGTGAGAGTCCAAACAAATCGATGTACCGGTCGGCTTTTGTTGCTGTCTGAAGCGCTATTATCAAACTCCACCTACACCTTTCTGTTCGACCCGAGCATGTATGGGCCTCCGCTGCTCCCTGCTGCATTCAGACTGCTCCTTATTACAGGAACGTCTGGGTCGTTACCCTGACAACTGCTGTATATGATGTGAGGAAGAATCAAAAACAAGCAGAACACACCGAAACCAAACAGCCCGCATTTTCACCGTCAGTCCAAACTCCCAGAGAACACGGCTTTAAGTGGCCGCCGCCGGAGTTAATGGGGGCTTAAGTGATACATTAGATCGTATAACAGCATTGAACCAGACTTGATATACGAGCTGCATTGTCTCTAACCCCTTTACATGGAAAGGAGTCTGCTGAGCTGACTCTAAAACCAACCCCGCAGCAGCTCGTTTTAATCATTAAGACACTCAATACAAACAACACTCTGCAAACTGTGAGACCGGCAAGCTAACGTGCTACTTCAGACACTTTCATTCAAGCACAAAAAACACGTTAGATTGAGATGAAAAAAGTTTTAAAAAACATTCTCTCTGTTATTTGTTGCATTGGCATAGAAAAGCCTCCATGAGGTTTAGCAGTAGGGTCATTCCGGCCGTGCGCGCAGCCCTGACTGGACATTTGATACGTTGTTATGCCAAGGCACAAGCAGAGGCAGATTTTTTTAAGTCTAGTGCATCACTAAGTTATGATGTTTTGTTGTACCATCCATCAAACCCAGAGTTCTGCACACATCCAACCCTCTGCGGACTTAGCAGCTCGTTCATTAATGACTTCCTGTTTTGCTCATGAGAGACGAGAGCTATCATTTTTTGAACGTGCACCTTTTGCCCATCAGCTGCAATCATCTTGATGAGCCTCGCACCTTTCCCGTAGAGTCATTTATTACTATTTCAGCTGGGATCTTCTGCGTTTCGAGCATAAGGCCCGGAAAATGGGGGCCTTTCTTGACCGTCATTAGTCTGGGGTTCCTAAGATAAATGGCAAGATGGAGAGTGGCAAGTGAGTGACTCATCAGCTAACAAGCCAAACGTATAGGAATCCAGTAATCTGCCAGAAAAAGAGACAGAAATAAGTGGGCTGAGTCAGTGGACTGCAGTTATGGTGGTAATTTTGGCTAATGGATGTTTCACATGTCCAGAATGGCCTATTTAAAGGACTAACAACTCAGATTTGATCGGCAGTCTTAGTTAAATTAGCAGACATGCCGCCCCTAAGCTTCAGCATGATGCGTACCTCCCCATAAATGTATGCCTTACGATGAAAACAAACCCGGATTTCCCTGCACAGATTTCAGAACAACCCATAAGCACTATAGGAATTTGAAAGGATCCTAAATGAATGTTTCCGCTAAATGTCCCAGGGCACTCCGGCCTCCTCCCCCCCGTCCAAAAACATGCATGTGCTAGGTCAGTTGAATTTGATTAGATGATCATCCAAGTGTGAGCACCTCTATAGAAGCAGAAGCCTTGTGATGCGTGTTGACACAATATCAAGGAGGATATACGTATATTGTGAACAATCTTAGAGAAGCTGCTGTAAAGGGTTAACAGGCCTTTCCCAGACTAATTGGACTCCATCATTCTCCAGTGACAGAGATTATTCACAGGTGGAAAACACTCAAGACAGCTACCAGTCTCCCCGGCAGTGGACAGTTCACCCCAGGATCAGACTCTACAATCCCCAGAGAAACTGTCAAAACAATCCAAGAGCTACGACCAACCGACTGCCAGCTGGAGGAGGGCTGATGTTCTGGGTTTGTTCTGCAGCCACAGGACCGGGAAACCTTTCAGCCCCTGAGTCCAGGAGCTCCTCCGTATCCCAAATGATTCCACAAACCGATGTGAGGTCGTGCGTCTGACGGCTAAAGCTGGGCTCTAACTGGGTCATCAACGGCAGAAAATATCCCAAACACTGCAGCAAATCTACCACAGAATGTCTGAAAAAGAAAGGTGGTCAAAGTCTAGAACTCCAAATGATTAAAATGCCAAAATAAATAGATATAGATACAGAAAAGGAATGGGCCACAGATCCCCAACAATGATGTGAGGCACTGAAAGCCTCTATCCCTTCTCATTCATTCATTCGTTCTCCATAATGCTTATTCTTATTAGAGTCTCTGGTGGGTAGAGCCTATTCTAGCTGCCATTGTGAGAGGGGGGGGTACACCCTGGACAGGTCAGCAGTCCATCACAGGGCCACATTGGAACAAACAACCACAAGCCCACCATGCTCCTCACAGAATTGCCCCCAAAACCAGGAGCCCTCTTTCTGTGGTGCAACTGCACAAGCCACCAAACCACCATATCATCCAGAACATTCCAGCTAAATCCCATGGAATTTTCCACAGGAACCTTCGTTAAATCATTTGAATTAATGCTCCAAATTGGGCGATTTATAAATAAACAACGACTTTCTACCAGCATCAGTTCATGTGAAGCAGACATGTGAAGACATATTTGGCATTTTTCCATTGGATAAGATTTTTTAAAATGCATATGAAAACATTTTTCCAAAGCAAAGAACAGATCTATAAATAGATTAAGAAATGGAATGATCTTCAATATATTTTCAAATGATGTACAGAAAGGTTTCTTGCAAGAGGCAGAAAAAACAAGATCAATTTTGATACCAGCGGGAGATACAAGTTAGCTAGTAGCTAATTAAACTTTAACACTGTAGATACATTATTTTTATTTCATGGTATTATCAAAACCTACTTGGCTTTTTAGAAGACTTTGGGGTCAAAGATGTGGCCTCAGCAGCTTGCAGTAGAACTGAGGGTTTCAAAAAAGGAGTTTCAGTAGTTTAGAGGTCTAGAAATCAGCAGTCAAAGGTCTGGATACACCTTTCCATAGAGGCTGAATGACTGGATGATTCTGAACATTTCCCCTGCGTGTGATACTCAGAGGGATTTCCATCAGATCAACTTTGTTTTATCAGCTATGTTCATATTCCTAGCCTTCACTACTGAAAGATTTCCAGCTTATTTGCATTAATGACCACACAGATTCCTCTTTACCTAACAAAACATTGGTTAAAAAAGGCCACCTATGAAAGCAACAACAGAAAAAAGATCCCATTAATTCACCTGGAACGATTCCAGCTTTGCTACCTAAGCAATCTACCATATTCTGTCTATTAGTCTGAGTTGGATTTCTTGAAGACCTGCTTAGGCCCACACAATTCTCCTTATATATCACATGTGTCACACCTCTAAAAGGGGGTGTACTTCCTTTCCAGAGGATGCTAGCTCCTTCTACTGCCCTCTGACCTTCACATACTCTGTTAACTATGCATTATTGAATGGACAAGACACGACATGAAAGCTATGCTGAGCACATCTTGCCTCCATCTGCGTGCAGCAAGCCCCGACATGCCGTGAGAGAGAGGCAGCAGCCGGAGCAGCTCCTCCCGAACGGAAGGCCTCCGCTTTCCCCGTTTGAAAACTACAGCTCCCATGAGCCTCCCACACACGGTTACTGTGTGAAAGTCACGGGAGATACACTTGCTGCTGTGGCACTGCCAGATCAAAATCCAAAATCCTAAAAAAAAAACAACCCACATATCTCCCTGCTCCTCCTCAGTCTACAGAGGGTGGAGGTGGGAGGGAGGGGGGTGTTGAAGGTTTAATGCTGGGTGACCTTATATCCACAAGCCAATCAAAGTCGGACTCTGAGGGAGATAAATTGAATCTGGAGAGGAATAATATTGATCTAAATGTGGCACCTCGGCAGGGGGGGGGGGTGAAGACTCCCATTTTGCTCCGCGCAGCTACCGACGTGTGAGCCGTCCACCACGGTTGGAGTGACCCGAGACGAGCACAAAACCAGCCCGCAGAGCATCTTCAGACCCCCCCCCCCCCCCCCCCCCCACCAACACACACACACACACTTCGTGCCCTAGATGAGTCCCTCCATCTCGCTCTTCCCAGCACAGTTTCTGCACCTATTTTGAATTCGAAACCAGGCCAGGCAGCGGCGCGCGGGGCGGCGCTTTCCCTCCGTTTCCCGCTTCCTGCCAAGTCCACGCGCGCACCTCACTGAGGAGGGACAACTCACTGTGGGGAATGGGGGGGGGGGGGGGGGTCGATTGGAAGCTGCGTTTGGAAGAGGAGCTTCCTC
>CAJRST010004446.1:1824685-1850390 GCA_907169785.1 Menidia menidia
GGGGGGACACTTAACTATTTGTAGAGGTGCTGGAGACACACGTCCAGGCTTTCCCCTTCCACCTCGTCCTCAGACATCAGGTCCCACAAGGGGCGAATCGGCACCGGGTCGCAGTCCAGCAGAGGCTTCCTCATCTCCCGAATAAAGAGCTCCAGGAACCGTCGGAAGGTTTTCTCCTCTGCTGCAGAGCCGGCCATCATTTCTCATTCCTGGACAGACAGAGACACCTCGGCCCGTCAAAAAAAGAAAAACCCCGCTAACTTGCCGGGCTGGGGGAGAGAAGAGTCAGTGCCCTATCCGGGCTGCTGGGACAGTGCGAGCGCGGCCATACTACCTGAATAAAGCTGTTGTACCGGAGGAGCGGGGCCGTGGTCTACCGGCGGGGCGGACGGCGGCTGGCGGCGGGGCGGTGGTGGCAGGGCGGAAGGAGCGGACCGCGGCGGCTACGCGTTTCGTTCTGGACGAGCTGTCACCGGCTCCGCTGATCCCCATTCAGAGCCGAGCGGGGGCGCGCGCCGCGTTCCCGGGGATTTCAGCTGAGCTCAGGGCGGTGACGTCAGAGCCGCGGCGGTGTCGGCCGCGAACGCGCACGCTCGCCTTCTGACGTCCGAGGGCTTTTTGTGGAGATGCCGTCACGAAGGAGGTCTACAGCGCAGTATGGAGGTTCAGCACACAGAAGGAAAGGTGTAGTGACATTTAAAAGTTTTGAATTCAAAGTCCCAATCCAATCCAAATAAAAGATGAAGAGGTGTAAAGAGAAGAAACAAGTCACGCAGTGTAATGTCAGGTATTAAAACGGCTGTGTGGCATCTCCATGACATACACCATTATGTGGAACCAGTACATGCCGATGACTCATCCTGCACTAATTCTGCAGCTGAAAAACTCCCATCAACTCCTAGAACTACAGAAGTGCTGAGCAGGCAGAAACTCAGAAACTGAGCTCTTCATGAAGACTAACCCCACATGGGTGAAAGACAAGCTCTTTCAGAGGGAACATGACAACAGGAAAGCAGCAGATCGCACTCTGTCAGGGCATAAGTATGAACAGATATATCTGAGGGTGGACTGAAAAGGTCCAAGCTAACAATTCAATTGAAAAATTGATCTTTTCTGAGAAATTTGACATGTAATCGAATTACTTCAGTGGATATTGAATACAAATTATACTTAAAGTGCTGCCAACTTTATTTGTAAACCTTTTTTTATCCCGAGCAGTAACAATCTGCCCGGCAATGAGGGCCCTCCCTGCTCAACAGCTTTGGCTCCGAACATGACAGAGACTGAGTCCATCACCCCACGCCCAAACTCCCCAGATCCTAATCTGAGTCGATGCGCTCAAATCTCTGGGGGAAAAAAACAATCCACTAAGACCCATTCCTCAACTCGCAAACCCAAAGGACCTTCAGCAAACATCGTGGCGTTAAACTCTCAAGCACACCCACCAGCGTTCTTTGTCCTCTCTCTGACTTGATACAGTCATTAAGGCAGCACGAGGAGGAAGTCATGGATATTAGGCAAGTGGCCATAATGCTTCTCATCTAATTGTATTTGAGTTGTTTTGTTAATTGAGTCATCTTTTGAAGAGAATATTGTTATTTGCGGTGCATGTCAACTCGTAGGAGCAATAATGTGGTGCATGACCCCCAAAGGAACCATCTTGTATACCTATTATTTAGAAAGAACACCAATTAACTGGTCCAATCAAATGAACCAAACTCTACAGAGTGGTAGCTGATGTCCAAAATGATAGTTGCTGTAGACTAAATCAAAAAGATGTCCAGAAGCACTCAGTCACCCTTCTTCAGACTAAATGACCTCCTCCACACTCTGACCATAGACCAGTAAATCGGTTCCTGGAGTAATGGAGTAGAGTATAATACGGATAGTAATCCCCCGGTGTGCGAGAATGATCCACTCAATTGAATTGTGAAGGTGGACCTGAACCCTACTGAGGTTCATCATATGATTAAACAGCTAACTAGATTTATGAATAACATTCAGAAGGCCAGAGAGATCAGAGACAAGATCAGAGTACAAGAAAAGCAGTCATGTTGTCGATATCCCACAAAGGTTATCCCAACTCCCGTGACCTATTTTAAATGGATACATTTCTGTTTTGCCACAAGAAGCATTAAAATGCCAATTCACACTATATCAGAGAGGGAGGATCTTTGATAGAAAATAATGTATTTTCCAGACCAGCACTTCTGCTAGCAGTTCCCACCTGGCACACGAGTGTGGACAACCGGACAAATAACTTATCACGCTGAGACAAACTGCTCCAGTGTCCTCTCCCTGCCATGAATCATTCCCACACAAGTCTGTTATGCAATTCAGTCAAATAAACCAAAGGCACTCCTTTTCCCCGTTTAGCAGAGGGAAATCTAGAAGTCTACTATTGCATCCGCAGTTAAGTCAAGCAAGACTAAATCTATTGACTGTAATACTGCCCTTGTCCAAGGGTACAAATTGAATTGATTTACAGATTAAGGTATGTCTGACTCAATTATGAGACATGCTTACGTACTTTCAGCTTATTAGTTTAAGACATCTTTTTCCAGTTGATATATTTTTTCATTAGCTATGACATAATTGTTACCATGTCCAGCGGAAACTGCACAGCTTTCGATGCTATGATATTTACTTTAATCAAAACAAATAAAGGAATTCTTTGTCGTCTCTGATTATTTTTCATGTAGCTTTCTCTTCTATCATTTCAGCATCAAGCCCTAAACACTCGTGTGTACATTGTGTTTTGAATGATCTGAATAACACACGCAGAGTAAATTGATCACCAACTAATATATCTGAATATGTTACTTTGACTTGGACATTTAGGATTTCAGTTAAACCTAAATGTTTGCATGAATTGTAAAAGTCAGCTTTGACCACACTGCACTTTGTCAAACATGTTTGGTAAAAAAATGTCTCCTTTAAGAAAGACGGAAGTGGATGTATTTTCTCCTGGAAGGGAAAATCCCATGCTGATGTGAGAATCCACACTGTGTGGTTTTCCATCAAGATTAACCTGTTTGGAAGCATATCTGTGTCCATAAAGTTCCACTTCCTCCTCGGCAAGTCCACACAGCTCCCCTGTGAGGCTTCCTGTGCTCCCACACCCACGGGCTTTGTGTATTTAAACCATCAGTCTCGTAGAGAAATCCGCTGAGCCATCAACATAACGGACGGGTTTGTTCCTCTTAATTATCTCAAAGCAGGACTACAAAGAATGTACAGCAGCAGAATGGAGTGCTAAAGAAGTACTAAGCGACCAAAGTCACCACCCTAATCAATCCCAAAAAAGACTTTAGGGTGAACATCAGAATTGAAATACTTTCCTCTGGGCATGCAGACAGTAGTCCTCGGTGTCCATCCATCCATCCATCCATCCATCATGTATTCTGCTTATTCCCAGTAGGGTTCTGGGTTGCTGGGGCCTATTGCAGCTGACATTGGGTGAGAGGCGGGGTACACCCTGAAGAGGTCGCCAGTCCATCCAAGGGGCCACACAGAGATTAATTCCTCCATATCCTCGATGCCTTTATAAAAGGTTGCAGAACATCAAGAGAAGAACAAGTGCCAGATTACCTTCCCAGTGCTCTCAATTTTCTTCTTAATTCGTATAGAGGAGAAACTACAAAGGAATTTCCTTTGTCTGTCGGCACTCAGCCCTTTAAGATGCTATTGGACACCAACTCAGTCTGACTGATAAGGACGGGAATTCTTCAGGAGGACTGTGACAGATGCTTTTGAGGAGATTAGCATTTCATGAAGGCCATGCTCACCTGTCTAAGCCTCCAAAACGGTTTGAAATAGCGGTCCTTGGCAAAAACCTAGCCAGATTTTAAGTCTCAGGTATCCGGAAGGCATCAACATTCATTACTTTTATTTACTTAAAACTAGACTACAGGGTATTTATACAATATACATTCATTTGGTCAATAGGAGAGGTAAAGAGGACAATTAAAGTTAAACACTGGCTTTCACTGTTTGATCACAATAATGACATATGGGGAGTAATAGTGTTTTAAAGCCAATTTGAACTCATCTCTAAAAATGATTGATAGATGATATTAAAAACTATTACTCTTGAAATATGCAGAGGATTGTACGTTTATTCTGAGTTATTTGTCACACATTGTGCCATTATAAGACGCATGAGATATACCAACATAAGATCAACATTTACAGTAAAGGCTTTATTCAATCGATGTTTAATTCCACTTCTGATTACTATGTGGAAACATGAACTCAATTTATCTGACAGAGGCAGAGCATTTTAAAATTATAATCTTATAGGGATGAACTTAAATGCTATGCTTTCCTACAAAACAGAGCTTTGCAACCCGAGTAAAAATTGTATTTTAGGTGAGAAAAACAAATCGACAAATAAAATTGATTTGTTTTTATGATAAATCAGAATTTATAGAGTCAGATTAGGCCTAATTTCTAATAGATTAAAAAAGTAATTAGATTTTGATTTTTGCATTATATTATAATAAACTACGTATACTATTTTTCTTCCAATCAGAACAAGGAATTAACGCAACATAGGAACGTTAGAGGAAACTTTGTCTTTAGTCGGACGTTTTTGTAGAATGTTCCGGAAACACACCGAGAAGTGGGTGCGTCGCTGTTTTCCTCCCCCCGGTTTTTCAACATGAAGGAAGCTAACATGGCTCTCCCTGTGAGCGTGGGGGACCTGCTCCGGTCGGAGCAGCCGGAGGACGCTGCTCACCGGGACGACGGCCTGTGTGTCGTCGGAATTTTCGGGAAAAGCAACATGCAGCCCGGGCCGCTGAAGGAGTCTCTCATCAACGTCCTGGCGGACAAACACATCTTCTCGCTGTTCGGCGGAGCGGACGGCGGCGGTAGCGGCGGCGGTACCGCGGACAGCCTCATCCAGGCTCTCTACGACCAGGAGAGCCGGGTGCTGTACCTGATGCTGTCCTCCATCTGCGACAGCCGGCAGCTGCTGCGGGCCTGCCACTCCCTGGGCGCCGGGACCAGCCACTCCGACGCCCACGAGTTGTGGAAGGGCCTGGACCGCCAGCACTGCCTGCACCTGCTCTACATGTTCTCCGTGTGCCACGTCCTGCTGCTGGTGCACCCCAACCACACCTTCGACGTGACCTACGACCGGCTCTTCAGGGCCCTGGACGCCCTGCGGCAGAAGGTGCTGCCCCTGATCCGGGCCGCCATCAAGGACTGTCCGGTGTCCAAAGAGTGGAAGCTGAACTGCCGGCCCTGCCCCCCCCGGCTGCTGTTCGTGTTTCAGATGAACGGCAGCCTGAAGGTCTGCTTCTGACCCACCCACAGGGCCTTGGTTTTTAATCTGTGTGCAGTAAAAAAACGCTTTAAAGGTCAATGACAACCTGGTGGCAGTTGAAATATTCATCATTAAAATAACACATGCACTGAGACTGATTTTACAAAGAGGGATAAAGGGTGGAAATAAGACCAGTGAACAGGCAGGGAGCATAGAAACGGTGATGAATGATTAGCTGAGATGTGGTCATATGAAACTCTTTGAGGGATCCAAGCATTAAAATCAAAACATTTCACCCAAAGCAGACTTGTACCACAGCATCAGGTCCTTAAAAATTTTAAGTAGTGTAATCAAATATATCAAACATACGGGAGAGCATCAGAGAAATGGCTCAAATGCAATGTCATAAACATATTTATAGTCTTTTATTTCCAGTTGATGTCATCACTGCATTACTAATTATTGTATGGATGCCACCATAAAATACAGACATCATTAGAAGAGGCTAAACCTCTACAGTTAAACACCATAGAGGTGTTTAATAACTCGATGATATGCAGTAAATGCAAGTTTTTTTGTTTGTTTCATGAGGGTGGGGGGGCTGGAGCCTATCCCAGCTGACACTGGGTGAGACCCACATACTCACACATAATCACACATACACACACACTCAAACACACACTCACAACTAACTTGTAGAGTTGAGTGAACCTAACGTGTGTGTTTCTGGATGGTGGGAGGGGGCCAGGGACCCCCACAGACCTGGGGAGGACATGCAAACTGTTCACAGATACGACAACTGTCTTATCTTTTTTTCCTTCTTCTTCTTTTGTTTTTCCCCGAAGGTCTTTGGGAACGGCTCGGAGCCGGGGGGGAACCCGGACAAACCCAAGAAGCACTCCCCCCGCCGGCGTCTGCAGCACGCCCTGGAGGACCAGATCTACCGCATCTTCCGGAAGAGCCGCGTGCTGACCAACCAGAGCAGCAACTGCCTGTTCACCGTGCCGGCCAACCAGGCCTTCGTCTACGTCATCCCCACGCCGGACGACGACCCCGTGGGCACGCTGCTGGGCCAGCTGCGCTCCAACTGCGCGCTGACCGATCCGGACGCCGCCGTCGCCGTGGCGCCCACGGGCCCCCGCCGCTACCAGCAGGCCCGCCGCTCCGCCCGCCAGCCCAGCCTCGGCGGGGACCCCGCCGGCCCGCCGGCCGGCGGCCAGCTGCTGGACTGCAGCCTGAAGGAGTTCCTGTGGCAGCACATGGAGCTGGTGCTGACCAAGAAGGGCTTCGACGACAGCGTGGGCCGGAACCCGCAGCCCTCGCACTTCGAGCTGCCCACCTACGGCAAGTGGACGCAGGTGGCGTCGCGGCTCCACCAGGTGCTGGTCGGCGACGCCGAGGAGGAGCTGGCCGAGCTGGCCGCCAAGGTGCAGGGCCAGGCCAAGGTCCTGGAGGGCTTCCTGGACGCCGACGCCAAGTTCTCGGAGAACCGCTGCCAGAAGGCGCTGCCGCTGGCCCACAGCGCCTACCAGTCCAACCTGCCCCACAACTACACCACCACCGTGCACAAGAACCAGCTGGCGCAGGCGCTGCGCGTGTACAGCCAGCACGCGCGCGGCGTGGCCTTCCAGCGCTACGCCCTGCAGCTGCACGAGGACTGCTACAAGTTCTGGAGCAGCGGCCACCAGCTGTGCGAGGAGCGCAGCCTGACCGACCAGCACTGCGTGCACAAGTTCCACCTGCTGCCGCAGCCAGGTGAGCAACCCGCCGGCCGGCCCCCCGGGAGCCTCAGCCTAGCCTAGCCCGCCCGTCTAAAGCCGAGCCCTCTCTCCTCAGGGGAGAAGCCCGACATGGACAACAACCCGCCCATCCTGCACCACAACAGCAGGGGGCGCTCCACCAGCTCCTGCAACTGCGGCAGGAAACAGGCTCCTCGAGAGGACCCCTTCGACGTCCAGGCCGCCAACTATGACTTCTACCAGGTCAGCGGTCACTCAGTAGTTTCATCCCGCCCCCCTTCTTCTGGATCTGACATTTCCTCAGGCTCAGTGGACTCGGTGTCTTCCACAGCCACTAAAAGTGTGTTTGGAGAGGTGGCCATATAAACTAGAAAGAGCTAGCTTTGAGCTTTAGAAGTTGTTTGGTGCGTCTTTCCCGTCTCCTGAGGTAGAAATTTGGTTCCACTGCTTAACCGTCTAGTCGCTGACTCCCTACTGGTTGGGGCTGGGATTCTGTAGAGGTTTTTTACAGACATTTTGAGGCCAGTAAGAGGGAACTGGAGCAGTAAAATTACCATTCGGTCCGGGATTCAGCCAGTTTGTGCACATCGCCCCCGTTAAACAAACCTATTTGCTGATAAAAAAATAATAAAATAAAAAGCTCTGTATATATTAAGGTTGTGTTAGACCTACTTTCCTGTAACTGTGTTTTTCCTGACTAGATGCTGGAGGAGAAATGCTGCGCAAAGCTGGAGAGGATCGAGTTCCCGGTCTTCCAGCCCAGCACCCCCGACCCGGCCCCAGCGCCGGACCCAGCCCCGGACCCAGACCCAGACCCGGACCCCGCCCCCCCCCAGGCCCCGGCCAGCAGTCCGGCCCAGCGGCCCCCCTGTGATGGCTCTGGCGAGGCCGAGCGGCTGAAGGAGCCCAGCACGGCCCAGAGCCACACCCCCGGGGACACCAGCCTTAGCCTGGCCCTCAGCCTGGGCCAGTCCAGCGACAGCCTGGGCCCCTACGCCGACGGGGACGCCCCCCCCGTCCAGCCGAAGCGGCCCAGCCTGGTGGACCGCCAGCCCTCCACCGTGGAGTACCTGCCCGGCATGACGCACTCGGGCTGCTCCAAAGGCCTCCTGCCCAAGTTCTCCAGCTGGTCGCTGGTCAAACTGGGCCCGGCCAAGTCCTACAACTGCCACGCGGGGCTGGAGCAGTCCGGCTTCCTGCCCAGCTCCTCCTTCCTCCTGCCCTGGGACCTGGTCATCCGCTCCCGCTCGGAGGAGGACGCGGGGCTGGCCGAGCCCCTGGACGGCGGCTCGTCCTCGTGGCCGGCCCCCAACAAGAGCCTCGTCGGCAAGCGGGGCAGCACGGGGGGGCTGGGCAGGGGCCGGCGGCGGGACGACATGGCCCGGGTCTTCGTGGGCTTCGAGTACGAGGACAGCCGCGGCCGGCGCTTCATCAGCTGCGGGCCCGACAAGATCGTCAAGGTGCTGGGGCCGGGGGGGGCCAAAGACCCCGCCAGCCGGGTCCTGAACACCGACATGCCCCTCTACATCCCCTCCCCCTCCCAGGGCCGAGGCCTGAAGCCACACTACGCTCAGCTCAGCCGGCTGTTCGTGGTGGTGCCTGACGCGCCGCTGGAGGTCACTCTGAACCCACAGGTGAACATCTGGGGGGGGGGGGGGGTCATCCACATGGTGGAAAAGCCAGTAGTAGTATTATTCATCTACATTTCCTCTGTATGTCAATTAGAATGGCACATTGATGGTATTTAGTGGAACAGATGTTAGTAACATTTAATAAGAGTTAGTAACACTTAAGAACACCAGCATTATAAAATGGTGTGTAAACAAAGGGGCTGGTGATCTTAGGATTCGAGGTGGACAGAAGATGAACGGTTTTGAGACAGTAGTCTTCTGCAAAAAGTTTAAAGGACCTTAAAACAAACCAATTTAACCATTTAAAGCCTGATCCAAGGGAAATAGGAATTTTTTAGTCTGAAGTCTTTCTTTGGCCCCTCAGCAACATATGAAGAAAAAAAAACAAATTATTTTGATCAAATTAGCATGCCATAAGTCAAAAATCTATGTTGGTGTAGTCTTCTACTGGCTGTTATCAGGTATATCTGAATGTGTACAACAGGGGTTTGAGCAAAGCTTTTACTACTGAATGATGCAAAAAGTCTCAGATCCAAAAGACTTCAGAAACCGGATCAAATATGATACATTTGGCATCATAGGGTTAAGTGCCGCTCTTACAAAAAATGTGAACAGGTCTTTGCAGAATTCTGGGATTTCTGAAGTTCTTCACATGTCCCGTTGGCGATATAAGCTTCCTTCCAGCTGTCTGGATGGGAGTATCACCTCAGCTCTGAAGGTTGTGTTATTCTGACCCCCCCAGGTGCAGCCCGGGCCCCCGCCCTGCCCGCTCTTCCACCCGGAGCAGACGGAGGTGGTGCTGCCCCCGGACGGGCTGTGGGTGCTGCGCTTCCCCTACTCCTACGCCACCGAGCGCGGCCCCTGCTACCCCCCCAAGGAGAACCAGCCCCTCAGCAACTACAAAGTGCTGCGGGGCATCCTGAGAGCCACCACCGCCCCCCCGCCGGCCCCGTGAGCCTGGCTCTGTTCCCCAGCAGGAGCACTGGCCCTGGGGGCCCGCTTTGGTTTGCTTCGGTTTTTGGTGTATCTGCGCCTCTCCTTAATAGCTCTGAGGTCAGTAAACCCTGGCTGTAAGCAGAGCAGGAAGCTCTCAGCCTTTTTTGAAGACGCTCTCATTCAGAGGGCAGGAAAAGGCCCTCAAAAGGCACCACGAGATCCATTCACTACTGAGCGGATGAAAAGGCTTTTTTCTGGACGATTTAAGGCTTTCCCAAAACGTTTGGGACTCAAATCAGTCTTTTCCAGAAGCCATCTGGGGAGGACGTTTGATACCGTGACACTTCTGGAACGTCTGATATGTTTTTCTTTCTTGTGAAGGACACTGAAAGAATAATGTTCTGGATAAATGAAATTCGGGACGTTGTTTGACGCAGGATTGGTTGAAATGGGGGAGATTCTAGAGAACGGACACGGTGGGCGCTAACAGTTCTGAATGTTCTTATTTAAGTAGTGAAAACGTTTATTTTGAGCTGCGATAAGTGTCTCAGATAACTCCCATCACCGCTTTCAGAGTGGGAAAAACACGGCGGCAGCATGAAAGTGGACAGTTTGTACAGTAATGCTCTCATTACAGAAACATTACAAACATTATGCACTGGATCCTGAAGATTAAAACGCCTTCTTGTTTCTCTGTAAATAACCAAACCCTTGTTATTCTGTTCTAGATGTTTTTTATTTGATTTTTTATTAATGAGATCTCAATGTAAAGATTAAAAAAAAAAAGATTCTAAGTTAATAAAGGCTAAAAAAAAAGCAGTCGGCTACCGTTGAACATTCATTTCCGAGTTTTTAGTTGATCTTTGTATAACTAAGATCATAAAAAAACCCCAAAAGAAGCCTTTTGATGGAACATTTTTCAGCCCCCTCTGTGCTGCCATAGCATAATTTCTCTCCCCCTTTGCCGCCTCTAAATTTTAGGTCACCATCTTAAAGAAGCTGTCTTTTTGGTGTGTTTTATAGCCCCATACACAGATGATACACACGTTTCTTTCTAATTCAAGTAACAGTTAATTACCTTGTGTGATTACCTTGTTGTCTAACCTCGTTCTTCAGATGCCGGTCATTTCAGAACCGGATGTTTGAGCTGACCCTTTGTGGCCGGTGAGCAGCCGGGGGGGGGGCACCACTGGTTCTGTTTGGATCCTGTTGACCGGCTGTGGTGCTGCCCAGCCTCCTCTCATCAGCTCATCTCTTCTGTGGCAACAAGTCACAATCAACATTATGCTGTCATTTTTGGAACAAAAAAGGGAGGTTAAAGGTCAGTCTGTTCTGAGACAAACATTAAAATTCATACTCAGGTTTGTTTATTGCTCCTAAGATAGATGAAGCAAACTATCTGAAACTATTTCTGGTAACTGCACCACTCATTAATGCAGGACTGCCTAATTGTCTCAGTATTTATAAAGCATTTCATGTCAAATGAATCTGGGCACCGTAACTGAATTATCCACCGTAGGCATCAGCGTCCGCTTCTGGTTGTGTATTCCTCTTTTTTCCCTCCTGTATACCTGTATGACGCAGTGAGACACACACTGTGAGCAGACACACACATACTGTATGTCTCCTCACCCCAAAAAGTAAAACAAGCGCCAAAAAGAGACAAATATGCATTCCCATATCTCTTTTTTCTTTCTTTTTTTTTTTTACCTTGTCCTGTTCAGCATTGTGGCAGCAGAACAGAAATCGAAGAACAGCCCCCCCACACACACACCGTAGGGCAGAGAGAGGTCCCATATCTAATACAACAGCAATAATGACCAAATAACACCAAATAATGATGCGTAACATTAATTTGTACGAGGATGATATTTCTGTTTGCGATCACCTAGAAATTCATGGTTTATCCAACTTCAACAACACTTCAATTGTTTACAAGCAAGTGACAAATAAAGTTCTTCATTTATAAGTGTAAACGTAATTGCTGGACCCCCCCATCCCTTATGCTACACTTTCTGTATTTCCCTCCATCTCTCCACTTTCACCACTGCTGCCTCTAACAGTCGGAGGGCTTTTCCTTCCTTTTGTTAGGTTGATGTTAGCTGTAATGTTGTGTTTGCATCCTAAGGCTTCCTGTGCTTTCTTTAAGCTGACTCATGCCCAGCTCCATCCTTCAATTCAAATTCGATTCAACATCTCCAGACTGGAGATTTTACCCCAGCCCACGACGTCGAGGAAAATCTACAGAATCACCAGAAAATTAGGGGATTTCAGGAAAAAAGCTAAGCACTGTCTGTTGAAGTCTGCTGCCAGATCATTAAACGGTACCAATTGCTGTAAGATCGCAGTAAAAAAACAAAAAAAAAGGGGACAATAAGGCGTGTAGGGGTAGAAGCATGGTCTGGGTCTGTTTTAGCTATACGAGCTGAAAGAGGTCGTCATTAATTTGAGCCAAAGGACAATGTCCGAATGTCCCAATATGAACTGAGTTTCATGTTGGGGTCATGCTAATGGATCATTTCACTCCATGGCAACATGAGAAAAAGAATAAGTTTTCATTTCGGTAGATTTTTTCCTCTTTTTCCCATTTTAAAAATTGTGCATGAAATCATATTATGGTGGAGAAATGATTCATCTTCAGAGGGTTCACAGACTTTCAGGAGGCATTCATGATCCACCTCATATCTGGAGTCTTCCATCTATCCGTATTTCTGTCAGACTACCTTTTCCTTGTAGTAATCCGGGCGGGATCGTAACGACCTTCAGACAAACACTGGAAGGAGTAAATCTGGGTGTGTGTGTGAAGCAACAACAACCATAAAAGGAGGAAAAAAAAACTCAAGCGTTCACACTCGTTGTTCCCAACCTGAGAAGAGGTGGAGACGGTGGGGAATAAAAGCCAACCCACATTTAGATCGCAGTTTACGGCCCAACTTCTCTCGTCTGCGTTCTGCTGGGAACTCCATTGTAACAAAGTTCAGAGCGCACAAAAGGAGAAAGAAGACACTGGACTGCATGTTTTTTCAGCCGGCTTCACTTTACAGTCCGCAACTCTGAAACCAGGAAAGAGAAACATCCAACGAGACGGCTCGACTGGTGGTAAGTATGATAGATTTATCCCAAAATTAATGATTAATGAATGCCATAACAAGTGTTCTGGGGCTGTTGCAATGGCTTACTCCAAGGTTAACTTTCAACTTTGCTAAATGTCACCCTGCAATTGTGGTAAGATCATTTAATACGTTAGTATGATATAAATTGAATATTTAACATTAGAAATCAATTTTCTATGAAGGTCACCCACCATAATTCCCATTCTGAGGATAATTGTGGATAATTATTTGCTTAAAAACTCAAATTAATTTTATTAATTAAGATTTATTTTAATGTGGGGTATCTGTTGGTAATTTCTCCCACTGTATCATAATGTATGGACAACTTTCAGCCTTTGACTGCTATTAAGGAAACCATGTTTCACAATCAACATACTGTATATAACTATTAATACAACATCTTCTTAAGGTAAATTTATTTATGATCCGGGCCCCTTTTTTTTTTTCTTGATAGTCATAAAAGGTTTAATTTTACACTCTTGAATCACTTTTCAAATTCAAATTTGAAAAGTGGAGGATTTCTGAGGCTCAGACGGCTGCTGAAGGAAACTCCTGGTCCTCCATTCTTGCAGTACTCCTTCCAAGAACATGTTTCATGAGGGTGGTTAGTGTTTTTTCCACTGAACTTGAATGATAATCGTTAAAGCGTAATGGACGCATGTGGCCTTTGGCTGCATACCAACACTGTGCAAACATACCACAAGTTGTTACCTGAAGACTATTCCAGGTTACAGCTCCATGAAGCTGGTCAAGGTATTGAAAACAGACTCAAAACTAATCCTTCAGATCAACACTGACAATCTTTGCAATCATTTCTTGATAGTTATCTTTAATACATGCCAAAGTCTTCAATAGATTCTATACAACAGCCTTTGATAGAGGGGATCGAGGTGAGATGTTAATATTGTTTTGTGTCTTTTGACAGCTGCTCTATCTGCAATGCCAAACTAAAGCCGGGGAGTGATCATTAGTTTGGATTTGACGGGAGAAACACGGCCAACATGAGGAAAGAGGTCCAGCGCAGGATCGTGTCCAAAGACGGCCACAACAAGGTGCGGATCGACAACGTGGAGGGCATGGTCAAGCTCTACCTGCACGACATCTGGACCACCGTGGTGGACATGAAGTGGCGCTACAAGCTGACCCTGTTCGCCTCCACCTTCGTCATGACCTGGTTCATCTTCGGGGTTTTCTTTTACTTCATCGGGATGGGGAACGGGGACTTCGACGTGGAGCACAACTCCACCCACGTGCCCTGCCTGATGAACGTGGAGACGCTGACCGGGGCCTTCCTCTTCTCCCTGGAGTCCCAGACCACCATCGGCTACGGCTTCCGGTACATCTCGGAGGAGTGCCCGCTGGCCATCTTCACCCTGGTGGCCCAGCTGGTCATCACGGGCCTGGCCGAGATCTTCGTCACCGGCGCCTTTCTGGCCAAACTGGCCCGGCCCAAGAAGCGGGCGGAGACCATCAAGTTCAGCAAGGAGGCGGTGATCTGCCGGCACCAGGGCAGGCGCTGCCTGATGGTCAGGGTGGCCAACATGAGGAAGAGCCTGCTGATCCAGTGCCAGCTGACCGGCAAGCTGCTCCGCTCCTACGTGACCGAGGAGGGCGAGATGACCCAGATCCACCAGAGCTCGGTGGACTTCTGCATGGACTCCAGCGGCGAGTGCCCCTTCCTCATCCTCCCGCTGACCTTCTACCACGTCATCGACGAGCGCAGCCCGCTGGCCGGCCTGACCGCCGACAACCTGAAGACGCGCGACTTCGAGCTGCTCATCACCCTCAACGCCACCATGGAGTCCACGGCGGCCACCTGCCAGAGCCGCACCTCCTACGTGCCCCAGGAGGTCCTGTGGGGCTACGAGTTCATGCCCGTGCTGTTCTGCACCACCGGCGGGCGCTACGTGGCCGACTTCAACTTTTTCGACAAAGTGCAAGTCTGCAACGACCCGGCCCTGAACGTGGAAAAGAAATGACCGGGAGAAATTACCGGTCTCACTGGTGCTCAGTTCGGCCTCCACAGACATGAACCCTGGTCAAAGTCATATTTAAAAAAGGTTTTAGTAGTAAAGATCTGTTGGGTTTTTTTTTCCAGATACGAGTGGATTGTTTTTTTTTCCCTGACTTATCATGTTTTGTGTAAAAATGTAAGTAACAGAAGCCAACACCTTTTGAATGTACTGTGATTTACGGGATGTTAGAGTAGTATGGATCTTAACCCTTTAAAGCCTGATTCAAGAATAAAACAAAACAGAAAATTCCTTTTTTTTTGTTTGAATTCCTTATTTGGTCTTTTAACAAAATATGTAAAAAGCAAAAACAAAAATAATTTTTCAATATCAATAATTTATTACTAAGCGATAAGTCAAGATTATTTTTTGTGTAGTTATCTGCCCCCTGTTATGAGGTGTATTTGATTGTGTACAATAGGATTTTGAGCAAAGTTCCTACCATTAAATTATGCAAAAGGAGTCAGACGCAAAACATTTCAGAAAACATATGTATCAAATATGATACATTACAGGGTTAAGACTTGGACAAGTCATGAGGCGGTCTGCCTCTTTCCGGTTCACTACAGTAAAATGTCAATGTTTTACGGCAGCTCCGACACAAAAAGCAACAGTCTCTGAGCAAATGATGCAATTTACATTATGGTTTATGATTAATTAGTTCAGGAGGTTTTTTGGTTTTAGTTTTCAGCACCTGGAGTTGTAAGATGTCTGAACAGTCTCACTGAATTTGAATGGGTTTATTATTAGAGGGCTTATTATGAGGATATAGGTTTGGTTTGCTCTTTTATGTGATAAACATCAGAACTGTCTGTCTTTTGAAAAGAATTAAATAATCATATAATCAGTTGTAAAGATAATACAATCCATTTAGACCTATTGCCATAGTTTTATTTGATCTTTTGTCTCTCTTTCTTTGTAAAGTTGTATCGGAAACTGCTGTGTAAATATGTGGTGCTCTGAATAAAACCTTTGACTAAATTAATAAACATAAATACGATTGTATTAGGTGACACAGAAAATCCTGCAATCCCCAATGTTTGATTTAATTTGACCTGTTTGGATCTGATGGACATTTTCTGTTAGCAGCCATGTTCCAGAGATGCATCTCCTATCTGCCTCAGGAAATCATATTTTATGGAAATGTGCTTTTTTTGCCTTATTTTGTAACATACTTATCTTCAGTAAAGACATATGGGAACACTATAACTACTACTACACTATTCTGTTGGACATTTAGATGATGCGATATTTGACATGGTAATACAGAGAAGAATGTAAAAGCTCACAAAAAATGTATTCTTTTTCAATAAATGCATCTTTTTTCACTTTGAAGGTGCTTTTCTTTTTTTTTCTTTCAAATATTGGTTACAATTTGATGCCATTTTGTTTTCCCTCACCAGCCTGAAGAAAAACCATGGCTGGAAGAGAAAGTAAAATTTGAACTAAGAGTGCAATATCCCTGTTTATGCTGGGATGGCTTAAGATGGCCTATTGCCACTGGCAGAATCTAAGTAAAAATGGTCTATTTTTTTTTTTTAATTTTCTAAAGCAAATTTCATTGAGTTTTTAGTTTTATAGAAGATACAACAAATATGCCGATATGCCACCCCGACCTTTCCAAATCTACTTTCCAGGAGGCTGGATGTCACTTTCTCATAAGAGGCCAGGTTCACCAAAGCTGTCAGCCATTCATCATAAGGAGGAGGCTTCTTTTTCATCCTTAATATCTTAATATAATCCTTTTTGCCGTAGTCAGAGCCAGAACAAGCCACCTCTGGTCAAAAGGTGACCATCAATTTAAAAAATGACTTCCATAATGTTCTTCTACCAATCTTGAAGAGCATGGAAGGGCCAGAGAATCTGTAGAACAGATACTACCTCCTCATTACATCTCCAGCAAGTGTCTTTAGGAATCAAATTCCATTTATGAAGTTGTTAAGGGGTTCTATGCCATCTGTGAATTATTTTAATTGAACTTGTTACTAATTTCTTTATACATTGCGTTTACATTTTGTAAACATCACCCTCAGAGATGTCCAGGGCCATGTCTTCAGTCCAGTGTTTTTTAACCTTTGATAACGGGTCGCCTAATTGAATAAGTAACATTTTGTATATGCAAGTAATACCTTTGCCACTGGCCAGTTTGCAAAGCAAGATTTCTACAGAGCTTCCTGAAGGAAATCTGAGAGGGCTCCCCAGACATTTGGACGATGAACTACATAACTGGACATATCTCCAAAATTGATTGTGAGGCAAATTGTATCCATTAAAAATAGTCTAATTTTAACAGCGCCTTCCTTTTTGGGTGTATATCTTTCTTGGAAAATTTCAGAGGTGATAATATACAGTTACAAAAACTCAACAAATGTATCTTATAATGTCAAAGGTCATTATACTACGTTAATCCCTTCTGTGTTAATGGGTGAAAGTAGCTTTGATGTGTTCAGTACACTTTTACCGACTGAAATGTCACAACGTGGACTTTCTTCTGATTTTTGGGTGATAATACGCTGTAATTGCAGACTTGCAGTGCTGTGAAACAGTAAGTGGAGGTAAGAGGAGAGGGACTCATTCCCTAAAACAGGTCGGTCCGGCTGCCCTGCTGTGTGGGCTGTTTGCTGACATCTCCTGTTGTGACAACATTTTGGAGCTGACTGGGAGCTCAGCGCACACCAACAAAGGGGGTTGTATGTTGTGGAAACAGTTGAAAGGACACCAAGATTTAACCCTTTGCCAGACAGAAAAATATCAGCTATCAAGGGACACAGTGAAAGCAGGACACCGCTAGCTGTGTCAGCTAACTACAGTTTATATATATATACATATATATATATGTACTGTAGTTAGCTGACATATATATGTGTGTGTGTGTTATGTTTATTAGTCATATTCAAGTGAAAGTGTGTGTGAATATGCATTTGATGACAACTTTGTAATTGATTTGTAATTGATTTTGTGTGTATACTTTAGTTCACAATGCCATAACTGTACAAAGCCTGAAAGACTTTCCTTCACACACTTAGTTCAGCGTCATTGGGGTGGGTCAGGGGAAGCCTTTACCAGCTACTGTTGGGGGGGGGGGGGGGGGGGGTTAATGGCCACCAGTCTATCACAGGCTAACACAGACACAAACACTTATACACAGTCACGCTCCCTCCCAGCATCTATTTCAAATCATCAATCAACCTAACAGGCATATTTTTGGACAGTGGGAGGAAGCCAGATGCAAATCCCATGCAAACTCAAACACAGAGGAACCAGCCAGGCAGAAGTTTAAAATAAGTCATCTTGCTGGATGGCAAACATGTTTAATCCTCAGTTTGAATCAGTAAAAGGTGAGAGGAAAAAAAACAAACAGTAAAAAAAAAGTTTTTTTTTTTTAAACTATGCCAGCAGCACTCTACATTGAAAGTGTATATTCAGAGATCTTTTAAAACTTGAAACTGGGGAAAAGTTTAAATCTGTAAATTCTTACCAATTTATTGGCATTATCATTATAACTTATTTCAGATCTAAAAATATAAATACAGTTACATATGCATATTTTTATTTATATTTTGTGTGGAATTTTGTGTATATGTATATATGTATAGACATGTATATATGTATATGCTGTTGTATTTTGGAGCTAGTAACAAAAACAATTCCCTCTGTGATTATTAAATTATTTCTGATTCTGAATCTGAAATCTGCCTTAAATATGAAGGATGTAAACTTTTTGAGCAGGCGGAAATGCTGCCTTTATTTTGAAAGTGTTGACCGGATTTTCATTATTCATTATTGTTTATATGAATTGGAGCAAAGGCAGAGCTAGCAGCAGTGAGGGTTCATTCAGTTTTCAGTTTTGTTTGTTTTTTAGTTTAATCTGAAGGTAAGCAGCTGTGGCTAGCTGAGTCCTTCTACCCCGCCATGAGCGTCACTCTGGACATACGACTGAAAAGGGCAAACAAAGTCTATCACGAGGGGGTAAGAGCTAAGCCACCCGTGGTTATTTTTGTTAACTAACCTGCTCAGCTAACGTTCACTATTCCTAACCAGCCCTGCAAAGTTTGAGGTCGTTATTCTCGGAGTTAGCCAGTAAAATGTCACTAAACTAGCTAGCTCGTTAGCTCCAAGACGTAGCCCTCACGTGACCATCAGCTGGCTTGTGGGTGTCACAGCAAATTCTGTCCGGTCCAATTGTGTCCCGTCAAATTCAGTCCTCAAATATGCTCGTTAATAAACGTCATTACATTTTTAAAAATTTTTTAAAGGCAAGGTACGCGTCAATAAATAATTCCTATATTTAAGTTCTCTATCTGTATGAAAGCAGAGCTAGTGTTTCTATATTTTACTGCTACTCTGTGCCTCAGGCCGGATGTGTGGATGCTTACTGACAGTCATACACAAAGCATCTGCCAATGCTTGTGTTGTTGAACCACTTAGAATTGTGCAGAGTTTTGTGTCATACTGATGGAGCTGGTGGTAGTTTAGGGTAGATCTACAACCTCTGCATAAAATGAGAGATCAGGAGTGATGGGCGCTGTTCCAGCGATGTCACACATTAACCACTGGCAGCTCTAAAGCAGCTGAGACGGAAGCCAGGACCTGACAGTGTGTGTGTGTGTGTGTGTGTGTGTGTGTGTGTGTGTGTGTGTGTAGGAAACTGTGGCCGGTGTCATCGTGCTGTCATGTAAGGAGGCCATGCAGCATCACGGCATTTCCCTCAGCATGGAGGGAGTGGTCAACCTGCAGCTGAGCTCCAAAAGCGTGGGCGTCTTTGAGGCCTTCTACAACTCCGTCAAGGTGAGCCCTGACCCGCCTGTGGCTGGATACCTGGTCCCTGTTTCTGGATGCTTCCATTGTGACGCGATCGCACCTCCCCGGGCTTCAGAGTTAGCTTGTTCCCCGACATAAAAGCAAGACTGATCCAGAAAACCAGAGCAAAGTACAGGAAACGGTCCTATATAGGCTGATAATTCAGATAAGTAAGAAAACCAATCCCCATCACACAGAATGATCTGTATGATGTCTATTCAATATATCCATGAAAAGTGGATTTTCTCCCACGGCTTTGTGTGTCTTTGTTGAATTCCAGACAAATGTCTTTCTCTTTGCTGTGTGGGAAATGTTGTATGTGTTACCAGAAAAAAGTCCCCTCTTTTCTCCGGCTGTCTGGGACTCTGATGTTGCTTTAAAGACAGGCTGGAATTCTTTGTTGGGAGCGTGGTCCGGCTTTGCCACCCTCGGCTAAAAGATATACGGAGATATAGAAAAAAAACAACTTCTATTCGTGCTAGAATATATTCATTTTTAGGTTAGCTGTCAAATGAAACTGAGCTATCATATATTTTTGCGCATTCTGTATTTTGACGTTTAAACCTAATAAAAAAAAAATAAAAAAAATGACACTGAGCTCTCATTTGGCCTCCTTAAAACGTTACTGCCTGACATTTTATACCTGGAAACTCACTCCCACCCCTGACATGTTTTAAATCCGCTGTTTCAGCCCATCCAGCTGATCAGCAGCAACATCGAGGTTTCCAAGGCCGGAAAAATCCCGGCCGGCAAGACGGACATTCCCTTCGAGTTCCCACTGCTCACTAAAGGCAACAAAGTGCTGTACGAGACCTACCACGGCGTGTTCGTCAACATTCAGGTGGGTGAAAATCCCTCTGAGGCGGCCCTGGTTCTGGCTTCTGGGAGAGGGAGCTGTGAACCTCTTTGGTTTACACATTCTACCCAACACTTACCGCCTAACTGACCACTGCAGGGCTTCGGTCAGAAAGCAGTTCTGGAACATATACACAGAAACAAAGAATAGTTATCATTCTGTAATAAAAATTTCCAATGAACAAACTGTACAGCTTTAAATTAAACGTATCTAGCACATCTGTGCAGGTCCAGCATATAGAGCTGAGGGCAACAGAAAAAAAACATGTTCACTTAATTAGCTGAAGTATGCTAATTTGCAATAAATAACTCTGTTTGAATGATTGCAAATAAACAGCAGATCAGAAAAGGTGAGTCACATACAGACATTCGTTTAAACTTTATATGAGGTCAGCTGCCATCGTCTGTGAGGAACCGCGAAAAAACAAACTCCAAAATAAAACATCTACTTCAAAGTAAAAGCATCGATGCTAAAAGAGTCCTGACCAGTGGCTGATGTGTGTGTGTGCGTGTGTGTCCGTGCAGTACACGCTGCGCTGCGACCTGAGGCGCTCGCTGCTGGCCAAAGACCTGAGCAGGAATTGTGAGTTCATCGTCCACTGTCAGGTGAGCGGTCAGTCCGGTCAGACGTTTGACCCCGGGACGGCTGTCCGGCGGGGTGCACTCAGACTTCCTGTGATTTTCAGCCTCAGAAAGCCAAAGTTGTTCCCACGCCGGTCAACTTCACCATCACCCCCGACACGCTGCAGAACACCCGCGAGGTGAGAACCACACACACCCCCACCCCCTAAAACCCCAAAAAACCACCATGCAGCTGATCAACAGATGTCCGTTTCTGTCCTCAGAGGAGTTCTCTGCCAAAGTTCCTGGTCAGAGGCCATCTGGACGCCACCAGCTGCGTGATCAGCCAGCCGCTGACCGGGGAGGTGGTGGTGGACAACTCGGACGTCCCCATCAAGAGCATCGAGCTGCAGCTGGTCCGGGTGGAGACCTGTGGTGAGTCCACCGCCCCCCCCCCCCCTTCGCTTCAGAAGCATGGCGGCGGGCGGGCGGTCACTTCAGTGTCCGGCGTCCCCCCCCCAGGCTGCGCTGAGGGCTACGCCCGGGACGCCACCGAGATCCAAAACATCCAGATAGCCGAGGGGGACGTGTGCCACGGCCTCCCCATCCCCGTCCACATGGTCTTCCCCCGCCTCTTCACCTGCCCCACGCTGGAGACCACCAACTTCAAAGTGGGTCAGTGAAAGCAGACGTTTTCTGGCCCCTCCTCCCCGTTTCTGGCCCCTCCCCCCTGTTTCTGGCCCCTCCCCCTGGAGCACGCCTGACTCCAGACATGCTTGTTTTTCAGAGTTTGAAATCAACGTGGTGATCGTGCTTCACGATGACCATCTGATCACGGAGAATTTCCCCCTCAAGCTGTGCAGAGTCTGAATGTCAGCTGCTCTGTGGTCAGCAGCTCTGGGGGTCAGCAGCTCTGGGGGTCAGCAGCTCTGGGGGTCAGCCGCTCTGGGGGTCAGCCGCTCTGGGGTCAGCTGCTCTGGGGTCAGCTGCTCTGGGGTCAGCCGCTCTGGGGTCAGCCGCTCTGGGGTCAGCCGCCAGCGGAGTCAGATGGGACACATTCTGGCCCGAGGACACTGCCCCCAAGCTGGTCCACCCTAAGAGAATACTTCATCAACTTATAGAGCATTCAGAAGCCAGAGTGGCCACCGTTAAGTTCTTTTTGTTATTTTAAGTGTAAAAAATATGACTTGTACATTTTTCACTTATCAGACCTTTGTATATTTTTTTGGGCATATTTGCACTGAAACGTGTTCACGATTTTGTTCCAGAAATTCCACATAACTGCGACTTTTGCCTACTTAATTTTTTTTATATAGAGGACAGCATTTAAATATGAGCATCAAGCCATCCGAGGAAATTTCAAAGCAGTTTTGTTGTTATAAATCATTCTGGCTGTCAGTTCTATTGAGCTGTTTGATTAAAAAATCTGAGCATCTGCTCTTTCCATCTGTAAAAAAATAGTTAGTCTTTGTCATTACCAATGTCATTATCTTTAGCTTAATAAAAAAGAGCTAATGGAATAGATTGCAACCTGGGGAGGGACTACATGGAGACACTTTTAGGTTGTATTTCCTTAGAATGGATAGATCAAATAAGACGATAATCAGTCAGAAGTGGCTTTACTTTAATTTTTTTTTTTCCAGGAGATCCCGCATGACAGATGTTTAAAAATATTTTATGAACACAGCAACCACTTTGTGCCACATATAAAGCCTCTGGAAGCACAGTTAACAGTTTAAAAATAAAACGTAAAAAGTATTCAAATCAATGATTAAACAATGCTGACATTCAGTAATTACCACCGTATGTATCATTAAAAACAAAAGGACACAAAAGTCTAAAAGCCAAAGTCTGATGTCTTTTCCGCAAAAAACAAAAAAATCTCAAAACTTTTCCCACCTCCTAACATCTGGAACACAGATGGAACAGAGGTGCAAACGTACAGGAGCTGTTATTGTTCAGTCTTCTGAACACAGAGCTCATGATTGTATCACCATCAGGAGCCTTGATTACTTGTTAGGATTAGAAGAAAAAAAGAGAAGGAAAACGGCACAGATGTTGTGGGGGGGGGGGGGGTCAGGGGGCTTGGCGGCGTTTTCCCGACAGGGCGGGGAACTCGTCGGGCAGCAGGGCGTGGTTCCTGCAGGTGGGGCAGGTGCTCTGCTCCTTCAGCCAGGACCGGATGCACTGGACACAAAGAGTCCAGTTAGAGGAAGACTACCAGCGGCCCCAGAGACCCCGCACCCCCCACAACCGCACGGGCGGACTGACCTCCTCGTGGAAGCTGTGTCTGCACTCCAGCACGCAGGTTTCCTCCGGACTCATGTCCTCGTGGCAGATGATGCACGGGTCATCCATGTTGAGCTGGAACCGACACGCACGGTCAGCACCGACACAGGCCACGCCCCCCCACCCCCACCCTCACCCCCACCCCCCCGCCGGGGGTTCCCTTAGCTACTGGCATTTGCAAAAAATTGAGGACTTCCCTTGTGATCTGGTCCGTTAGACACTCCCCCATATACAGTGGGGGAAATAAGTATTTGAGCCCTTGCTGATTTTGCAGGTTTGCCCACTTACAAAGAATGCAACGATCTATAACTTTAATCATATGTACATTCTAACAGTGAAAGACAGAAAAATCCAGAAAATCATATGAATTTATAAAAATTGATCTGATCTGATAAAGGAAAAAAAGCATTCTTTGTAAGTGGGCAAACCTGCAAAATCAGCAAGGGGTCAAATACTTATTTCCCCCACTGTATGTCATTTCTTTTCGAAAATTTCCAGATCGTTTGGAAAAAAAACAGGAGAACTTGAGAAGTGATCAGTGGTTCATGGGAAAAGCTGACTCGTCACGTTCCCCTGAGCTGATGGAGCCCCGTGCTTTGAAATGGAGAGAGGGATGTAGAACTTACCGCGTTGCATGCTTTGGGCCTCTGGTGAGTGACCGGCTGCCAGACCGGGAGCGAGCTGGCCAGAGGGGGGCTGCCGCGCTGGGAGGGGCTCCCCCGGCCAACGACGCCGGCCCTGGCAGAGCCCTGCCTCTCCTGAGGGAACAGAGAAAAGAAAAGTCATAGATATACATCTTGAAATGTGAAAAAAAGCAGAGCTTTTCCGTCTTTTTCCATCTCCAAATGTCTGGCCTGTGTGGCCCTCTGCCCACCTGATGGTCCAGGATGGTCTGGGTGACCCCACCGACCACGTCCTGCAGAGTCATGCTGCTCAGGGTCCCTCTGGACGCGCGGTACTCCTGGATGTATCTCTTCAGGTCCGACCTGAGGATCGGGGGGGGGGTCAGAGACTTTGTTCTAGGGTTGTCACGATACTAAAATTTTCAACTCGATACCGATACTCAGGAAAATACTCGATACTCGATACCATTTTCGATACTACAAGGATAAAAAGACCCCAAAATGTAACTGAATTGTGTCTTTCATTTCAAACTGACCTGTTACTGATGTTATCGTGACTGGTGGCCCACATTAATGACCCTAACCCTAACCCTCCAGCCTTCATAATTGTGAGAAATAAATATTTTTGGGTTAAACTTGTTTGGACTTATTGTTCGGGGGGGCGTTACCTGGAGTGGGTGGGGAACATGGAGGCCAGCGTCTCCATGGCTTTGTCGAAGACGCTGCTGTGGGGGGGCTCCGGCCTGCGGGGGCCCGCTCGGTGCTGGGCCCCGCCCGGAGAGGCCGAGGCCCTGGGGGCCGGGGGCGAGGAGAGCTGGGGGGGGGCGGGGGAGCCCCCGGACGCCCGCGCTGAGGTCTGAGGGACAAACCCTTGGGCTGCCGCAGATAGCTGAAACACACAAACACACACACACACACACTCGTGATCAGCTATATTCCTAAATGAGCCTAATTTAGCCTCAATTCTTTCTGAACTTTGTCCAATCTGATGACTTGATGTTGGCTCAAATGTTAAATGGCAGCGGTACTCGCATTAAAACCTAAAAGCTGATCCATCTCATCCAGAATAGACAAATAAAGCCGTACGCTGGTACATGAGCAAAGCTAGGTTTCAAAAAATAAATAAATAAGGCTTACTGGAGCAGCTGCGTGCTCGGACTGGTTTTGGTTAGTGCCTCTGACAGGTAACGCCTCACAGCCTCTCATCCTGTTATTCAGCTCCTCCAGCTGATCCTGGAACCGCTTCTGTGGACAAAAACCAGCAGCGCTCAGGTTGAACCAAACTTTTAAAGGAGAAAACTGAGAGGGTTGTCCGATAGGGCGTAAACAGTACAAATAGCACACATAGTGGTTGGATGACCCCCACAGACTGAGCAGGAACGTGTTTGAAGGCACAGGATGACACGGTGATGTCACTCACTTTAATATCACGATGTGGAACACCCTTTCACACAACGTGTAATGACATGTTCTACGCCTAAATCTAAAACCTGGTGACATCCTACGTGACAGGATGAGCAGAATGTGGTTGTCATCTACCTGAGCAGCAGTAATGCTCCTCTCAATTTCTTCGACTTTGGCCCTGCAACCGTTCCTGGCCGCTTCCAGGTCCTTATTCGGGATTCTGAAAAGATTCAAATTAGTACTGTGGTTCTTGGAGAGCTTTTCTCTTCCTGTGGATGGATTTTCTCCTGCGTGGACCCGTTGCCGGCTTGTCTTAGCGTGGTGGAAGGGCCGGCTCCTCTCACCTGTGAAGCGCTTCGTCCAGTTTGGCCAGTAGAAACTTGCCGTCTGCCAGCTCCCGGTGGAGGTCGTACAGTTCCTGGTCCCGGCTGCTCTCCGCCGCCGACAGCTGCGGGACGCCAAATCAATCA
>CAJRST010004446.1:1850400-1877749 GCA_907169785.1 Menidia menidia
CCACCTGACCCTTCAGCCTCCTGCCCACTGCTCACCTGTACTCCAGGAACTCGTTCAGCTTGGCGTCGTAGCGGCTTTTTCTCTCCTGGATGCTCCGGGTGAGGCTGCGCACACAGAGAAAATGTTTTCCCGTTCGGTAAAGAGCTGAACAGCGCGTGGGCCCCGTGTCAATCTACACCCTGACCACCCGCACCTCGCCTTCTCCTCCACCAGCTGCTCAATCTCCGTCTTCAGGGACTTCAGCACCTCCTGGTTGGCTTTCTTCTCCTTCTGGTCCTTTTTCACCTCCTCCTCCAGCTTCTGCTGGAACATCACTAGCTCTTTGTTGGTCACCTGCACAGAAGACATGAACCGGTACCAGACCCATCAGCACAGAATGACGTAGTTATGGTCCACGCTTCCATTCATGTGTGTTTAGCCACAGCAGCTTTAGACCTACTTGGATGTTCGTGGTGATTCTCTTTACGTTGTTCTCAAGTGAAACCAGTTCTTCTTTTTTGGATAGTCTGGCTTGGATTTTGGATAGACTGTTACTGCCGTTAGCCATGTTCCTGATCTGATTCTCCATATTCTTGTTGCTCTTCTCCTTTTTATTGATGTCACCCTGAAAAAAAGGTCAAGTCGTTCATTAAATGGCAACACCTTAAAAAGGTCTCCGTCCTGAATTGGCTTGATGTAAATGAAGAACCTGCTTTGTTGAACTTGTGGAGGTTTTTGTGCATCTCGTGTTTAAATGCCGTTAGCATTGTCGCCTCCCAACAAGAGGCTTCCCGGTTCAAAAATGGATGGATGGATGTTTAAATGCAAATTAAAACTAGTTTGGAAAACCAGTTTGATGCAAGTGAAACGAAAATAACAATGTAACCTAAAGGTTTGTATTATTATCTAAAGTGTAGGTTAAAAGGGAGAGCAGCAGGTCTGAGGTTTATTTAAAGACAATAGTCAAGTTTGAAACTCAAATTTAGACAAACTCTGAAGCAAACACAGGAACGTCTGCTTGTGAATAGCCGAACAAATATAAATAACAGTTCATTAAATGGACAGCAGTATGCTCACTCTGGACTATCCAAAGTAGAAAACTACTGAATAAGTCCATCCATCCGTTTTCTATACCAGTTTTAGATCTTTGGAGGACTCACCGGGCTTCTCTCAAAGGGCTCCAGAAGCTCTGTGTTAACCGCCACAGTCCTACTGGCGTCCTTACACGTCTGAGGAAAAAACAAAACAAAACAAAGGACATCACTTTTTTTTTAATGCCAAACTCCAGACGTTATATTAAGTCTAAGACTGGTGAAACATTGCTGTTTACCTGCACTGCGGCGTCTCTTTTCAAAACGTCCTCTTTGGTTGGCAACGAAGCGACAGATGAGGCTTGACCACTTCCAAAATACGCGTCATCGGCCTCAAAGGCATACTGGTCATCATAGCTACTAGGCAAAAAGGGGATGGAACCATCGTTCCAGTGGTAGGGAGGCTCATTCCCTGCTGGGTAGAAGCCATACGTGGCAGGAAGCGTGTATGGATTTGGAAGAATGGGATAGGCTTCAGGGTAATATCCCTCACAATGGCTTGTGAAATCCATTTCGTCGCTTATATAAAAATCCGGAGGAGAGGTAGAAGAATACTCGGGATCGGCTATTTCATCCAGGTCGTCCAGGCTCGTCGCGTTGTGGTCAACCTGCTGCAGGGAAACGGCGTGATGGGCCAGGCCGACACGCTTCCCCATCTTCACAAAACGAAGAGATTCCAGAAGGAAGGGCTCGAAGCCCCCCGCGTCTTGAAACTTCCGCTGGGCCTCAGCGGGGAAATGCTGCAGCTCGCCCACCAGCAGAGGGTCCTCAGGGGACAGGGGGCCATGCTCTTCCAAGATCTGAGCAAAGTAGCTGCAGCAGAAGAGAGGAGACCAGCATGTTCACATAAATGGGAAGAAATTACTTTTACCCATATTTAATGTCTCAATTTGTAATTTAATTTATTAATATGAAAATGCATTTAAAGAAGAAAAGAAAAAGTCCAACGTAATCTATGGTTACAGGTCACACTTACTCATACAAACACTCTTTTGTTGTGTCAGGGTGGTTGTCCAAAATCTTTTTTAGGTGTGTTCCGTGGTGGATTCTGTTGTACTGGTCCTCAAAATCAGCCACTTGCTCTCTGAGGTAACTGGGAACCGTGAACGGGTCGGCAGGATGAAGGAATGATCTGTGGACAGAAAGCTCAGCCTCAGCCACAACTTCACCTGGTCACGGTTTGTGTGTCCAGGGGGGGGCAACGACTTACAAAGAGTCATCTTCAAAAAAGTCCTGCTCGCTGTCCTCTCTCGGAGTTAGTCCTCTCAACCCAGGAAAAACAACAACACCCTGCGATGAAGGAAGCAGGAAACAGAGCTGATAAACACGAGGCTCTTTTTTGTGGGTTAACAAAAGTGGGTTAACAATCCATCCTCTAACCTTTGGCTCTTTGTGTTTCTTTTTCCGGGCTCGACTCTTACCTCGTATAGGAGAATTCTGAAATGAAAGCATTCTATTAGCACCTATTTCCTAAAACATTTATTTTTCCAAATGGGATTAAACTTCGAATGTTCATACTGCAAAATCTTTCCGAGCTTTTTTTTTTTTTTTGGAATTAAGGCCAATGGAATTTCAATTTATCCCAACCAAAATACAAAGAACTGCATTTCCCATGGTGCTATTTGTTTGATCAAATATGCCAACATATTGTTTGAGCTTTAAATGACTTACATTTTCATCAGATTTTTTTAAGACTGAACAATGTCCGTCTGAAACACAAAACAGGGTCAAATCATGAAGGAAAACAAACTGGCTCATCACCAGTGGTCTGCTGGTTGGAAAAATAAACAGAAAGGAAAGCACATACCCATCATATCAAAATATTCATCCAGTATAGGGTGGCAAGAGACATATTCTTCTCTATGTTCTTCCAAAGTCCAGATAAAGAGTCTCACATCATGTTCCGTGGCTTGTTTTAGATAATCAGTCAATGTGAAACCAATGCTTGAAAAAAACTCAGGTTTAATCTCAAGTTTCTCTATAATCATCGCTTCCATCGGTCCAAAGTTCAGAAGAAGACTCAGGTCCAGCTGTTCCAACTGCCCCGTGTAGCGTTCCACAAAAGATCTGGCTGCGTTCAGACCTGAAAGCGGGACACACGGCGTCAGGCTTCAAAGAGTCATAAGGTGGTAAGAAATACGAATACGAACCCTAAACTAAAGCAACCTTTTTTCGCAAAATTCCGATATATTCCGACAGATGTCTTTGAAAAGTACCAAAAACTTGTACCGACTTGAGATCAGCTGAACATTACGGCACTCCACAGTAACAAACAGGAAGTTGGTGATGCTCACCGGCTTCGTCGAGCTGGCCTGCCCAGCTTCTGAGTTTGGGATTGACATCCACACAGCTACTGAGCTGCTGGATGAAGACTCGAGCCCAGACCCTGTTGTTCCTCTCCAGCAGCAGCTCCACAGCCTGACCGAGAGTCTCCAGCCCCTCCTCCTGCCAGTTCAGTAGCCTCCCGGCGATGGGATTTCCCTTAAACAGGTCCAGCTCCAGCCAGGGCTTCAGGCTGGTGGCGAGCGCAGACACCCGGAGGCCCCTCTCCTCCCTCAGAAGATCCACGTTTTGGCTGATCTGCAGGAGAACTCGATCCCTGTACAGTAACCAGGCTGGCAACACAGAGGAAGAAAGGTCAACACGCGAAAGCAAAAATGTCTTTCGAATAAGTTTAGTCAAACTGATTTCTCCTCCTGTTGCTCCTGAGATTTTAGTGTCTGAAAAGAAGCAAAAATCTGTTTTAAGTGTCACCTTTTTGCTCAGCCTGGACGACCGAGTTGTCTCTCTGTGGTGTGCTCTCATCACTGATGGGTTCCTTTTCCTGGAAAGTCTGTTTGTGCTGCTTCCTCCTCAGCTTGCGCTCCTCCTTTAATTTTAACTTCTTTATGCTGAAAAGAAAATGGAAGACAAATACAGTTTATAAATCAGTCTTTTGTGACCCAACAAACTTACAACCCTGCTCCATTTTTTTCTGCAGAATGGCACCTTGCCTCACCTTGTGCATTTCTGGTTCACTCTCAGCTTCTTTGGAAGCTGCTTTTTGGGGATCACAGTTTCAAACTGAAGACACAGAAGGGCCCGTGTTAACTCCGCACTCTTAATCGTAACTCATAAGCATCTGAAAAGGTTTTGAGCTTTGGAGATTTGGAGACATTACCTTACATTTTACCAGGCCTGTAGGCCCAAAGATTTTGATACTACTGATTTGGCCAATGCAATCTGGAGTCAAACATGGTTCTTGAAGAATTTCCTGTAAAAAGAAGGGATTAAAAGAGATTTAACTAAAACTGGTGAGTTTTTTGCCCCTTTCCGCTGTAATGCAGTCTCAGCGTACCTTTTCGTTCTTTTCAGTGAAGCTGGTTGCCTTCAGGCTCTTCCAGCAGCTGATGTGGAACTCAACCCGACAGCTCTGGCAGCAGTATATCTGAATGTAGCCCTGCACCCACAAGCAGCTGTTGAAGGCTTTCAACATTTAATAACACCTTCAATAGAAGCTTCATTTACCTTAAAATCTGGGTCAGTGAAGTAGATTTCACTTTTATAAGGGTACAGGCACTTCTGAAGACGACAAATGGCATCAGGAACGGGGGGAAATTTGCACAGCTCTATAGCGCTCTCCAGAAGTTCCTACAAAGACAACAGGACACTCAGACCAAGACGTACTTTACCATATTTAGCTACACAACTCTTTTTGAGAATTAATTTACAGCCAAGGCTCCATCTTAACTCTTAATTCTTTGGAGAAATTAATATCCAATTCCACTTCAGCCCCAAAAACTACTGGTGGCACCGTAGAGCCTTTCATGAGCCAAAAACAGATTAACATTCATCTGATTCAGCTACTGTACGCCCATCTTTCATGGTTAGCCTCACTTATTTCTCAAACACACACACCAAGTAAAGAGGGACTGGAAAAAGAATCTATCAAAATCTTAAATCTGGTCCATCAAACTCCAGATGCAGAGGGCCGCTGTCCTGCACATTTTAGACATTTTTCTGCTTCTACACACCTAATCCTGAGTAAGGTGGATCTCTACAAAAACAACCTCAAGCGCTGCACAGGCCTGCTAATGGTGCTTTGATGGAAATCAGGTATGTTCAAAGGGGTAACCTTCCAAAAAACCGGCAGGACAGGTTTTAACAGGAGTTTCCCACCTGTGTGTTAAATAAAGCCCGACCTACCTGGAAATACTCGGGCTGAGTTTCTTTGACGATGTCCTTTGTTAAAGGCCAGGTGAGTTTACCCGGTGTTATTTGATTCCTCGACATCTGCAGAGAGTCTGAAAACTGCTGCAGAGCATCGGCAAACCTGACCCCAAAACAGAGGGAGGAATTTACAAACTGAAATTCAGTGACATTGCGAAAAAAACACACCATAACAACCGTTAAGTCCGGACGTGTCTGTACCTGTTTTCCCTGAGATACACCCGGCCGATAGCGTAGTAAACCAGACACTGAAAAGTGCGCTCCTCGTACGACTTGATCTTTTCCAAGACTTTCAGGGCTTGTGAGAGTTCCTAGGTTTGACAAAGACGTGGATGCATGGTCATTAATTCATAATGACTTTTACCTTCATTTAGGGGCTATCAAACACTTCTGTTTGCAACTCCTTTGAAAAATAGAAATCTAAAAACCCTGCTAGTTGCATACTGTTAATTTGGGAGGATTTTTTAAAAACCAAAATATGGAAAAAAGAAGAAAAAAAACATGTACCCTAAAGACAATGAACTGACCATGTGAAAAGCTTGTATAGCTGTATTTTTGAGCATTCAGGTAGTACGGGTATCTTTTTTAAAATATGGCCAAATTTATTCCAACTAATATCAGATTTCTGTGAAGGTACAGATATTCATCTCTTGAAGGAAAGAACTGCCGCAGATTTAGGGAGCTCAAGTCCACATTTGTGAGGGGGTTGTTCTAAATTCAATCTTGAGAAAGACCCAAAATATGCTGTGGATGAACTTTAGGATAAGAAGAGAAGTATGTGAATAAGTTACCTCAGGCTGACCAATTTCTGTCAGGGCTGATGCCCGTCCATATAGCAACAACAATTCATCCAGAGTGGACAGGCCAAGCTCCTCAGAAAGCTAAAAAAAGAAAAATAAATACATTGCTTATCTTTCATACGCATGCTGATGTAGTTCATTAAATTAAATATTCAGAAAATATGGGGCATTATTTGACTTTAAATCACTATTTAAAACCATTTAATTTCCATTTAAACGGTTTAAATCTATTTACACAATATATCCACAAACATGAGGAAAGAGGGAGGGAAAAAAGCCTCTAAAGACTCAGGTGCTCAGTTATACTATCACAATGTGTTTCTTTTTCTAATTCAAATGAACAACAACTGGTGAAGAGTTCTCTAAAGCCCCTGGTAGAGTGCAGAGGAGTGTGGCAGATGAGGGCTAGCACTACCGTGGGAGTCTTGGACTCCAGGCGGTCCAGGGCCTGGCTGAAGGCCTGCTCGGCGTTGCGGCTCCGCTGGTCGTACAGGGCCGTGAAGGCGTCCTGCACTCTGGACCGGAAATCTGTAACCACGTCGCTTTTACTGTCGGCCGGCTCCTGTTTCGGGGCAGAGCGCACAGGGCAACAGCTGGGTTATTTCAGAGGACTTCACTCATCTTAATGATTTCATTAAAAGGAAACGTGAACCCAGTCGCACCGCATCCTCAGCCAGAGGGACTCTGCTCTTTGACTTCTTTTTCGCTGAAGCGTTGGACTCTCCGTTCTCACTGGAAGCACAGAAATCTTAGTCAGTTTCTGCAGAAGCTTTCGTCTGCTGGAGCTTAAATTAGCTTAAATCACAAAGAAGCCAACTGGCAGATAAATACAGATGATGATTTAGGTCCTAAATGTATCCCCTAACAGCAACTTCTAAAAATAACCAGTGAACTGAACATCTTTTGAAATAATCCATGAAGACATCCATGGTAGCTGTACTCCAGCTTACCTTTTTGATGGTTTGGGGTCTTTGCCGTTGACCTCGGGCTGTGTGATCTTTTCATTTTTACCTGGGGAGACAGCGGTGAAGGGTGTGACTGGTCTGAATTTTGGATGAAACATTTAGTTTTAAGTCAATAGTTTAGTCAAAAATATTTCCTAATCAAATCAAACCTTGGCAACAGCTAATGAAGATTGCCTCTTTTCCTTTCTTTAATACTATTTAAGAGTTCAAAATGTCAAAGAATTCCCTCTGACGTAAGAGAAACTGATTTTTTATTTTTATCAAGTAGACAATTAATGATGAATGAATCAATTATCCTCTTTATCTGAACTCCTGTTTGCTGTCGTAGCATACCGTGAAAATTACACTTTGCATAAAAATTGCACTTGCACAAAAATACTCAGAAGACAGGTTGCTTTTAATGTCCTGAGAGACTAGATTTACTAGATTTTGTGTGGATCTGATTTGTCACAGCTCACTAAGATGTCACTGGATGAGCTGTGTGAATTCCAGCAGCAGAAAACAAAAACCTAAATTCTAATATGATGGAGAAACTGTTTCACAACTTAACACAGGTTTAGGTATCTTTACTAAACTGGAACTGAGGATTTTTCATTGTAAACAATCAAGATTTTAAGCTTACAAAAGTCCCCAGAACACTTCTATAAAAAAATTACGTAAAAATGACCAGCAGGTGGAAGTTAAAATGGTAAAAGGAAACGACGAAGGGTGGCTATTACATCATTATCAAACTGAGACAACACACTCACCTGTCTTTTTGCCCATTTTAGACTCTGTTCCCTGTTGACACACAAATTGCATTCAATAAAAAGACTGTTTCTTGTTTTATATATATATTTATAATATATATATAAATAATATAAATTTCCTTTACACACATTATACAAATGCATTAGTAGAAAAACTGATAACAGTCACTTCAAAGGTTTCTCATATTCAAGCAACAGAACAAATTGCCCAATCATGATTTTTTTAAAAACTTTAAAAATCAATATAAATCAATAAGAAAAATAGACATAAAAAAAGAACCCGACATTATGAATGGGTTGCTCACCTTCTCAGCTTTGCCAGATAGTGAATCCGTCTTGGCACTGTTTTTTGCTGAATGCGGTCGTTTTAGACCCCCTTTTAACCTAGGGCCAAAAGAGGACAGAGAAATGAGTTTCCATGTGAGACGTCACCTCCTGAGCTCATTAAGTAGGAGTGCACACATACTTTTGAGGATACGGTGCTTGTTCCGCTGAAAACAAAACACAAACATACGTTTCAGTTTTGGTATGCAGTAAATGAAAATGAAAGACAAAAGAAACTGGAAACCAGTCTTCTCTTCCTATGTGCAGTAATGTCATTATGTTGTCAAATATCCACAGAAATTCACTGTTATTTTATGAGGTAAACATACAGGATTTAAGCTCCGAAAGGAATTTATTGTGTTGCTGTTCCAGCTCTTTGAGTTTCTCCTGGTCATCTCTGAACAGTGACTTGGCCGAACAGTTGGCTTGAAAAGCTAGTTTCACTTCTCCCAGATAGAACCAGGCTTCAGCGAAACGGTAGTGACCCTGCAAGCACAAAAAGAAGCATTGTGTATAGTCTGACATCACCCTGCAGAACTTTACAGCCAGGCTCCACTCTGGGACAAAGCAACACGGCTCACACCCTGACTAAAAGTATACCGGTTTGTATCAGCTAAATCGGATGCCGGCATGTTAAAAAAGCAATCTGTTATCCAAATGAATGAGATACGGTTACAGGACACTACACACTGAGGGGTGATGAACCTGGAACTGACTCCAATCTGATGATGAAATAAACTCTGCAGATGTCAAGGAGATCTCGGCTCTCACAGCTCAGAGAACAAGCCACATTAGAAGAGGTGGGAGGTTTATTCATCTCCAGTACATAAAACCCTCAAATAAAAATAATATATTTATTGAAATAACAGAAGAAAAAAAACAACTCTAGTTGCGGAAAAACTCAATCTGATCTTCAATTCAGCTGCATTCTGGAAAACTACAGAGTTACAGAGTTGGTAACAAAGCAAAATAAACCATTTACATCCATCCATTATTATAACTGCTTATTCCCTAACGGGGTCGCGGGGGGCTGGAGCCTAGGCAAAATAAACCAAGTCTGTGAATTAGTGCTGAAGTACACTTCCTGTTCCTCTGTGGTAGCCAAATGAAACCAGAAGACAAAAGTACCTTTGCCCAGGATGGTTTGATAAGAATGGCCCGCTTTCCATCACCAACCGCTTTTCTATAGGAAAAAATGATAATAAAAAATGTGAATGAACAGAATGGAGATACCCACCAAAAAGAGACGGAAGACCAGCCGTTTATCTCATAATATATTCTATTACTAGGCAAAGTGAGACGAGGCCACGAGCAGGGATTTAACAGATGGAGAAAAAAAAGTTAGGATGAGGAAGAGAAGGTATTAGAGCAAACAAGTAAACTCACTAACTTGCTATACAACAAAGGCTTCACTTTCATCGGCTCAAAAAAATTCTAAAGCATTACTGATAAAGATCTGGCAGCTGAACAGAAAAGTGCAGGCAAAACAGACTCATCACTCTGCTGCTTGTTCCATCAACATTAAACATTTAAAGAGATCAAGAAAATCATAAGTTAACTGTAATATTTTCTGTCCTTTCAGTTCACTACATAAACTTCAACCTGCTGAGACCCTACACATCCTCACGCTGCATTTTTGCCTCTCCACCATCATACTCCATTTTTTTCCAACTGTGACCTATTATTAAGGGCATCTTAATGCTATGTAGCACGATCATGATGTTAGGGATGGTTAACAGAGATGAGCAAAAGATTCCCTGAGTGTGTAAATTTGAAGTAGAGGTAAATAATGAAGCGCACTTACAGATACTCCTTACAGCGGAGATAACACTGGGCTCTGTTTCCATAAATTAGGTGGTTATCAGGGCTGGAAAGTAGGGGGAAAAAGTGACATAAGAACATGGATTCACCAGATGAGCAGGTCAAATGTGTGTGAGCTGTTGTATTAAATTTTACGGCCATTGTCCTTAAAAAAAAATTAGTCCAGTAATGGCTTAAATCTGAGAGCTTTGCTATGTTGTACTCAGAGAACTGATAACTCAGCCCAGTGTGACATGGCTTAAGTTTCATGTCAGAGAAAAGAAACCTTTAAAAGGCACAGATGGAACATCACTTACTAATATTTGGCAGCTTTGGAGTAAAACTTGATAGCTTCTTCATACTGCTGTTTCTGGAAGCTGTCATTGCCCTTTATCCTCATATCATCGCTTTTCTGGATCAAGAAACATTTCAAAGGAAGTTAAGCCATGACACTGCAGATTTGAATCTCAAACAACTCACACAATTCAGTCTCTGGTAAACAAATCTGAGCCGCTGAGCGTTTTTTTCTCTTCATTTTTTACTATATTATAATCTGTTTTATCCCCATTTAGAAGGAGAAAGTTAAAGCTATTGCTCATCATTCCTAATTTCTAGTCTGAGCCAAACAGGAGTTACAATTGTTTGCCAGTAATCAAATGTCTGCTGTGACCAAAAGGTGGCTCAGTACTTACTTCATACATTAAAAGTTATCTTGAAAACCATGCTGTTGGATTTTACCTCTATAAGATAGTCAGCTGGTTTGGCGTTCAGGGCTTTTAGAGTCCTCTCCATGTTGCTACCCATTTCCTGAATAAACTTGGCAACTAAAAAGGAAAAAGAAAGATGTAACTGATTTCCTTAAAGGGATTCCTGTCATCTATCCAAAATGGCGGCGGCCTACACTCTGTGAAGATGAGGTGGAGGGCTGTGAAGCAGATCAGGTCGCGGCCCAGGTCCTTCATGCGCTGAACGACGCCGTGGTCTCCGGCCCGCTCCAGATAGCGCACAGCATGCTCAAAAACCTCTTTAGAACGCTGTTGAAACAAAGCCTTGCTCTTAGTGGACACCCTTTGTCTGCTGAGCTTTGCTTACAACAGTTTTCCTCCAACTTACCAGATTAAACATGTTGCTTATGGCGATAACATGTCTGGGATGGTCCTTTGTTATCTAGAACACAGAATAAATAAACTATAAATGAGGTTTACATTTTTGTAAACTTTTTTGACAGGAAGTTCAGAGTGAACACGACCAACTTACAGTGCCGGTCTCCATGCCTTGGAGGATCACTTCCACTATTTCGATATTGTTCAGGTGTTGCAGCGTTAGCTTTTCACTGTTTCTACAAAGAGACATTTACAAAAAAAAAAAACTTTAGCGGCCTAAGCAGAACAGATTCCTGGGGAAATTGATCCCAGTGATCAGAAACACCCTTACATGGGGTTGATTAAACCGACATCGACTCCCCATGCGAAGGTGGTGGTATCGTCCGGCTGCAGAAGAATGGGAAGCCAGAAGGAACACACCTTCATCCTCTGCGCAGCTTGTTTTCTGACATCTTCAGGGATATTGCGCCACTTTCTAAAAATCTCCTCTGGAAATACATTTTAAAAGAAAAAAAATCAACCAGTCAATTCATTCATTTTAAAACCAATGGAGGACACAGACTCAACAGACTGGGGGAGGTTAAGACAATTGACGGCCTCTTTTATGAAACAGCCTTAACACTGATAGAAATGAGCTACATCTTCTTACCAGATGGACGAAAGGTGATAAGCGTGTCATTTGTCTGTGGGAGCAAAGCAAATACAAAACAGTACATCAGGACGGAACAACACGAGGCACAATAGCATCAGATATTGCCGAGAGACCTATAACTCACCACGTATTTCTTTCGCCTTTTGATTTGGCATTCGCCTCCATGGTCAGGATCGGAGTCTGAATCCGACATTTTCTACGACTCTGTAAAACGGAGCGCAGGTCCATTTTACAACACATACTCTAGGGCATTCTTTTAACTGCATTTCCCCCCTCAAATATATCCAGTCAAATGTCAGACTGTTACATTAAAAACAGATACAGCACAGTGAGCTACCTGTAAGTTAAGTGATCATAGTGTTCACACATCAGAGGGCCCCTTTCCATCACTACAAGAGAACTGTTCTGAAGCTAATTTGCATTTACAAAATGGATGACAGCACGTTAAAAATAGAGCTGGTTGGTCAGAACAAACCAGGTTTGGATTTAGTGGAATAAGTTTAAGTCCTCAGGCTTTAGCTGGAAATATCTCACATTGCATAAGAGTCTGCAAAAATGATGGAGAGCGTCTTTACAGGAAAGTTTGCTTTTATATAAACTGTCTGTGAGGTATCAGCTTTCTTAGGCCTACAATAGTCATTGAAATAGTATGGTAACTATCTTTCTAATGATGTAAGAAGTGTTCACAGCCATACAAAATATTCTAAATATGTGGAAGCTGCAGGTCATGCACTGTTGGGGCAATATAAAAGCTACCCTATGGCCTATGACAACTGCAAAAGGCTTGCCACTATTTCGCATTTCCATCCTCCCACCTGTCAGATAAACAGTATGATAAGCACCTGGAGCTAAAGAACAGTTTGATTGTTTGACTATCAAACATAACATTGAAGAAGGAAATGTGGCGAGCCTTTCTCAGATTATATAACCACGCAGTTCTCTACATGCCAATATGCTTTTTTTCCGAATGAAAATTAAGATTTAGACATTATGAAGATGTAATCGTAGCTCAAAGCACCACAATGCCCCCTTACACTCGGAGTAGTTCGGCCACAGCCATGATTCAGCAAGATAAAACGCAGTCTGAGAAAGCCTTTGTCTGGGTGTCATTTGACCTTGCGAAGGCATACTCCTGTATAGTTTCAGTCAGATGTGCCACACCCTGTTTTGGAAACCCGCTCCACACCGCACAATTAATGCCTTTTTAAAGCCGTGGGAACAGCCCATGTCTAAAGACATTAGCAGGACTAAGAGCCAAAATAACAGTGAAAATTTGAACTTCTGAAATAAAGGAGAGCAAGTAACAGTAACAGAGCAGGTACGCTAAACCTAAAAAGTTTCCCTTGAATGCTATGCTTCCTGTACTATTCAATGATATATCCCCTTTGAATGGAATTAAATCCTTTCAAGATTTTTGGCTGAAGGAACCTTTGTTCTTATCTGAAACTAGAAAGCTTGTTATCAAATTGCACTGAAGCAAAACAAGTTCATCTTAAGGTGCATTCAGAGACAAAGGGAATTCTAACACACTCATTATAGCATAACTACCAAATCTCAAACCATTTCATAACCTTCAAGCAAAACTATTGCTGTGTAAAAGCAAAACACAATACAAAATACCAAGAGCATGTACTGTTTTTGTTCCTCCTTAAACTAACAGGATTTAGTTTAGACCCGCCCAAATCGCACTTCCGGTCGTAACACAACTTGTGGAAATTTGGGAAACTTCTACGAATAAAACAAAGCTTTCGAAAAAAGTAATTTGCCTGTAAGAATCCTTTCTCAACAATTTTATGTGTCACGGAACTACCACGTCGTGGTGAGACTAACGTTAAACTGCTGTGGTTAGTTCAGAATCTGGCCCGACATGAAGTCCGGATCACAAGTCATGATTCTGCTGGATACAGGTTTTAGCTTTAGTGGAATGTGTCTGAAGCTTATTTTCCCTTTGAGTTGTGTAAAGTAAATTTAACTCTTATTACCTCCGATGACTAGCAAATTAGCAAAAGCTTTTACTCAAATTATTTAAATAATTAAACATGATGCTTTTAAGAAATGGCATTCCCCTTTGAGACTTTTTATCAAAACAATATTAGCATGTAGCATATTAGCAAACTTACACAGTCGTTCACAAGTCCAAGTTAACCATTAACTAAATCATCCAACCTTTGTATTTAATGTAAACGCTTCCAAATTCAAGTTGTTTTTTTAACTGCGTGGTATGGTTTCATAGCTGTTTATCACCGTTTCGACACTTTCTTCTACTTTCTATCTAAACAACGTGGTGACGGGGCATAATAGGTGCACTAGATAATCCTTTAAAATACAGTGGGTAAGGGAAGAGGTTAAAAAACACCTACCTGTTATGGCAATGCTAGTAAGGTATCTTAACCGTGAGCTTCTCCTTTCCTGTTCATGCTAATGTTCGGAGTCCGGAAGTTGTGCCTCGTTTACACACGAAGCGCGGCAGCAACACGAGTTCTTCTTCTACGCTTCTATTACGGCACGTTCGACTCTGCAAGACGCGAGGACACTGTTTACATATCTGCAGCTTGTTGCTATTCACTTAAACGCCATTTGGACGCTTTATCTCTGAAATACCACATAAAGTATGTCATCCAAAAATGTCAATATTTACCAATCTAAATTAAGTATTTGATTTAACTTTCTTTTTGGAAAGAAAGTGTAATGAAAATGTGGAAATGTGGAAATCTTTTCCATTGAATTTTGCATTGACTGATAACAACTCAAAAAGAAAAAAAGTGTTTCTTTTTTCTTTAATTGTTTTTTAAAGGAAGTGCTCAAATAATCAGCAGTTTTGTAGTATTTTTCCCCTAAGGGAATTTGATTACTCTTAACTCTCAGAAAGAACTGGTTCTATATTGTGACAGAATAGGCACAGTATTTAGCCGAAACACAGCATATGTGCAATATAAACCCCGGAGAATAAAGTATGTGATTTGAAAAGAAGTGTGTGGCATGCACATTCTCAGTATACATTAGACAATTGACAGAGCATTCAAAGTAAAAAAAATCAACTTATGCTGCATAAACAAAAGAAAACACCATAAAATTCCTTGCAGTATGACCCTGAAACCAACAAATTTTTAAACTTTATTTTGTATCTGTTTATTGAGAGGTTATGGAGAAGTAGTATGTAACTTTGTTTAAGAGAAAGCATAGTCGTATCTGTGGTCAATTAACAACAGAACAGCACCCACTTTAATGCTGACTTACAGAAGATACGACAAAAAAGAGGGAGAAATGGGCAGTTTCTCAAAGATAACGGCACAACAATCAGTTATATCTAGATATATATCTAGAGTATAAACAACTCCTGGCCAAAACAATGTAATCAATACTTCCCAACAATGTTCATTTAGATGTTTTTTTTATTTATACATTAACCAAAACTATTTTAAATATCAGCTGAACGATCTGACTTATAATAATAATAATAATAATAATAATAATAATAATAATAATAATAAAAATAATAATGATGATGATTATTATTTTTGTTATTATTATTATTCATTACAATAAAAGTGTTGCAATTGCATAACAGCGTGAAAAATAATTGAATAAACGCAATTAATATCTTCTTACACCTGTACTGGCTTTTCTGACGACTTAAATTATTGGAAGACTAGAGAATTAAAGACAATGAATTTACATGATATAGAGCCATTTAGGTCATAGGTCACATATTCAATGTCAGTCCCATATCAGTGATTGTCAATGTGCTTCTTTTCTTTAGTCGTAATTGTATGTTTCATTGGACCCACACAGAATTCCAGCATGCTCTCCATTTTTCAGGGCAAAAGTGATTATCACTTTTCTCCAACCATCCACAGTATAAAGCTCCTTCTCTTCACCCCCCCGTAACCATGTTTTATTTTCTTTAAGTTCAACTGATGGCTTGTGGTTGACTTTGCTGGATATAAATCTTATTTTCATAAGCAGCTCTGTTGCTGTGCATTTGCTATTCTCCTACATGTCAGTGCTTTTTTGTGTGTTTTGTTTTGTTTCCAATGTATGACCTTAACATTTTGTTTGTATCAGAATGGGAAACTACTTCTTTATCTATACTGAGTTTTATTATTATCTTGAGGGAGTTCTATTGTCTTTTTTCCACTGTTTCTTCTGTCAGGTCTTTAGTTTGGGGCCACGTTCCCTGACAGTCAGGTTCAACATCTCCTTGAGCTCTACAAGCACTCTCCTAGTTGCTGACTCTTTGGCATATCTATATCTGTGCCAGTGTTTTGTTTCTGCAATGGAATGTGATTCCATTTTTTTTGGTCTTACTTGATTTTTTCCCCCTTCACTTCTGCATTTGTTGGTGACTGCACCATCAGTGAAAAACATTTGGAAAATGTCTAGCTAGTTTGCCCTCAACCTAAACTCATCCCTCTGCCTGAGAAGGCTGAGGAGGACTCTCTGGGGGAAGAGGAAGAAATTCCGGTTGTGCTCCAGGTCTTGCGCATTCATGATCCGGGTCACCAGAGCCTGCTGGATGGCCGGGGACTCACAGGGGTGATGGTGCACGTTGTGACTCACGTTTCTCTGAGACTCAATGACTAACAGGCCAAGTTTGCTCTCTTCCTCCTTCCTGCCGCTTCCAGTAGGGTTGTTGAGCATCTCTCTGTTTCTAACAGGGTTTCCTCTTATCGCACTGAGTTCAAAGTCTTCTCTGGATCCACCTTTTTTACATCCTCTGTTATCTCCTGCTCTTAAAGTGTGTGTTTTAGAATCATTCACTTCATGAGTTTGACTCAGCAAGCTGTCATTAAAAGGCAGACTATTAGAACAGGTCATATTGATTGGGCGGGACGTGTTAGTTTGTCCTGAGGCTGTTCCAGTGGAGATCTTTGTTGGCCCTGGAGCTTCAGTCTCCAGGATGTTCCTGTGCAGATAGGCTCTGTAACCCTGAACTAGGTGACTGAAACCGGTTTTGTAGGACAAACGAAGCGACTCAGCTGATCCTATTGGCACAGAGTGGAGACGAACCTGTAGGAGGAGGAAAAATGGTACTTAAAACCCACTCAGTACCCCATGATGATTGAATATGTTACAATGTACTTTGAAGAACGTCCACAGAAACACTAGTACATTTAAACTTTTAAACCCATAGTGTAATTTTGATCTTTTAGAGGATTTTTAAAATGAAAAGATAGTTGGATTGATCAGAGCCTGTGGCATTGCCTTTTATAAGATAGTCAAAGTAGCTCACTGAATTTTGCATTTTTCCTATGTAATAACGTGTAAATTCCATGTCACCACATGGAGTTGCTAAGCACTGCTTCCTTAGAAAAGAGACAATTGTGAAACTAACTACACCATGTCATCATGTCACAGACCAATATTGAATCTCTGAGAGATATCCTTAGGCTATTTTACTGAGTAAAGACAGATTAATACTTGTGTACACTAAAGTTACAGAGTTTTTTCAAATTCCCTTACTGTTCTCTGGCCAAGATAGCGAGTACAGAGTCCATATCTAGCTGTTTTTTAAATCTATTCATTTAATCCCTATTAATTTTGCAACAACATTGCTGACCATCCACAATACTAATTTGGAGTGTCTCTCTTTAAGCTCTGTTTTAGGCCTCCTTAAGCAGTTTTAGGAGATCATTTACAGATCAAATGTTATTATTGATCCTTCTCTAGCATGGATCAATGAAGCGAATCAACAAAAAAGCTGTGGGCCAAACAGTTTTAAATGCATGTTCTCAGTAACCTCAAAAATGCAGAAATATTGACAAATAGCAACTTGTCGAAATGGTTTTGTTCCTAACGACCATTGTTCAACCCCATGACATGTAGATATATTGTGATAATCTTTTTTTTAGCCAGAACCTGACCCACTTCCACACATGATGTGAATGGTAAAGACTGAAAATAAAAAAAATTGTGACCTGCAGTTGCCAAGACACAGGTTCAGAATAAAATAAACCTTACAGTTTAAAGACATTCCATCTACTTTTCTTCAGGTTCTTTTGCCACAACATCCTGTAGTATGCTATCCCTTGGAGCCATGATTTGTAAACTTAAATGAGTATGATTTTCAAATCATTCACTAAAAAAATATATCAAAGGAAAGTCCTAAATTTTGATCAAGATTTTAGATGATCAAATAGTTACTGAAACTCTATCTCTTCTATCACAGCTTAAATTTAATTTCTAAAGGGGCCATTTCAGTTGCACTAGTTTTTATCCAATATTCAATCAAAAAAATTATCATAGTGGTTCTGACTTTACCAGAAAGTTCATTAAAAGCTCATTTGAATATACATTTAAATGCTTTTGTTCCAGCCGTGCTGACCTGGTGGATTCGCATGTGCAGGTGAACTGCAGCGCCAGCTAGCCACTGCTGCATGGACTCTGTGCTCATCCTCTTCTTCGTGGTCATCCTCTCATAGTGGTCAAGCAGCTCACGTTTCAGCCAGTTGTCATAAAGCTCTGTGGTTTCAGCCATCTTCTCGTGGATGTTGGCGATGCTGGGGACGAGCCGGAGGTAGCTGTGGACGATCCATCCGATTCTGGAAGATGTGCTGATGCCAAAAATCCTCTCAGCCTTGGATCTCTGATTTGAAATTAAATCTTCCGTCGATCCTTGTGCCCGGACCTAATAGGGCAGATAAATCATCAGAGGATGCAAATTTCAGGTTTATCTCACTGTCATGTTTCATGAATAAATAGAAAAAGATATGAGATCCTCAGTCTGTTTCACCAGTATATGTGTACATCGAAGACACAAACATCCACATACATGTTGGGAAACTTGGTCAAACAGCAGAGAAAGAGCCAGAGCCACCACCCCCACTCCTCCACAGGTGACCCTGCTCCCCCCCAGCTCTCCGGTGAGGTTGAGGTTGAACACGGCCCTCTGCTCCGTGCTCATGCTCCGCTGGATGAAAGCGTACCGGTGCTGCACCGCTGCAGAGGAGTCCAGAGAGAGGAAGGTGGTGAGGACCGGGTCCAAGGAAATTTCAGGGATGACGTTAGCATCCCGAGCTACGGAGAACAGCTCCTGGACGGTCGCCGGAGAGGGAAGACACATGCCACGGTCCATCAGGATCATGACTGCCCCTGTCTGTCTATCCCAGTCCGTCCTCAGACCTAGCTGCGTTTATTTGATCCAGTCATGAATATGCTAGCATTACGCTCAGTCCAACATGGCTCACAGGAACAAAAATGCTAATATCAGTGCATGCAGAAGTTACATTAATAGTTTCTCTGCCACGGAAAAGCCAGAACACAGGCAGCCTGCAGTTTGAGTCAACAGGGTCTGCTTTTTTTTTTGTGCTTGTGTTTGTTTTTCCCCCTCCCCACATGTTCCATTTTATATTGACATTTCATTGTGACATGAAATTGAGTTTGGATTTCCACAAACACGAGGTGATCTTTGTACCTTTGAACCAGTCCTCTTTTGCTTTTGGACGTGTGCCTGCCCAGTATTTCTGTGTGTAGAAAGTCTGTAAACCTATAAAACGCAGGATTCAAAGTTCACATTAAGGGCCTGTCTTTGTTTGGGTCCAAGTCCATCTTCCTTTGCATGTCCACATCACAGTGTTGTAAAACTGCATATTACCTGTCGCGTTGGTTGTTTTTGGCCCAGTAAACATCCAGCTGATCAGACCTGGGGGGGCTATATCCTAATGGAATAAACACACGGTGACAAGCCGCATAGCACAGGACGTTAATAAGATGTTGAATTATGGTCCAAAGTTTCAGTTTTGGTTAAGGGCGTCGACTGATGTGGGGATCAACCATTAAATCATCATCATGTCGTAGGCAGTAAACCGTGTTGAAAAGATGGAATTGAATCAGTGTTGTTTTGTGGTCAGATTCTGATGATTGTAATTGAATATACTTTATTGATCTCCAGGGAGAAATTGACTTCCAGTACAATAGCAACTTCTAATCAATGTTGAAACAACGTGTGACCCCCTCCCCTCCTCTTTAAGCTCTGGGTTAGAGCTTTTTATCACTGGGTGGGGGTTCATCGTGTTTTAAAGTAGGCACCCCATGTTGAGGTTACCGAGTTGTGATGGAAGCATTTAAATGATGTTTGAATCAACATTGATATAGTATCAGTTATGTTTGAAAACCTAATGTTGATTCAACGTGTAAGTCACTGACCACTTTTTGTAGAATTTAAATGTCAGGCTTCAACATGGCCTCAATATTTCAGCATTGATTCACCCATACTTTTGCATACTTTGCTATCTGGGAAGACGTGCAGTACGAGTCAACAGTGTGTTTTTCCATCGTAAAAAAAAGTACCCAGAAGTCGGAATTTCTAAATCTAATTTTGAACCTGCAGTGAGGGGAGGTTTCACAGACTCCCTTTAAAAATGAACTCTACAGAGAGGAACAAATGTTTCACTTCTCCCTTGAAAGTTTCATAAGTGGTTTAAGTCTCCATGACTCGAGCAGTCTGAGAATTCGCAGAGGACTGGGTAAGTCTCATGTTCTGCCTATTAGTATTTCCTGTACCCAAATAGTTCTGCTGAACCAAATATCTGTTGTTTACACCTTTAATCTTAGTATGAAATTTGGAGTGTACAAGGTTTAGTTGGTCTGTGTGTCATTTTTTTTAAAAACAGATCATTTCAAATGGTCATTTGAACTGTTCTATCTTGTTATATAGACCAATGTGTTGCCATTTCGTAATGCTAAGCTGTTAATAGAGACTTTGTTTGTCATTGTAACCATAGCTGGTAAGATAAAAATGTGGTTTCTAAAGTTCACGCAGTTAAAATCAATGAAAAGGAAATTACGGAAGCAAATATTGTAAAAAATGCCTTGTTACCCATTCCGTTGTAGAGTAAGTGCTAAAAATAAAAAACAGAAACTGCAGAACTCTCTCAGAGTTGCATTTAGAGGCAACCTCTAAACATTAACCCAAGTGTAAATTAATAGAAATTTGCTGAACCTGATGGTTTCCCTATGCTGTCTTTTCAGTAAATACCTTTGTCAGTGTTATGGGAAAAGTTCTTTAAAAGAGTGAGGCAAAGTTTCCTAATAATTAGAGAAGATCGATCTTGTCCAATAAAGAGATTTATTCGAAGGCAAGAGCGTTCGAAGACGCATTCACAGAGAAAACTCAAGTGAATGCGTGCCTGAACAGAAGGCACGTCTCCTTTTATAACTTCACTGTGTTTCTTATCAGCAACAAACAAAGAGATTCTGATTTACATTCAGTCCTCAGGAAGTCCTTTGGAGAATCTCCAAAGGGACAGTGATATGCATATTCTCAGGAGACAGGAAAGGGCCCCCATGTGGATTGGTCAAAAAGAAAACCTTCTCAGGTGTGAAGGTTTCACAAAGGGCAAGTAATACAATTTCAATGATAAACAGGAATGGGAGATTCATTCTTGATGAGATTAAGGAAATTGTTGCATTTCCTAGTGGTGCTAAAACCAGTCTTCAGACGTGTGAGACGACTCTCCCTAAAGGAATCAACAACAGTAGCTTTAACAAAGGAACAAAAGAAAATTCTCCACAACATCAGCAACTGTCAGTTGAAGTAAACTGAACTTTTTCTGTGATGTGCAGAAATAGCCTGGGAGTCAGTCCCTACAATTCCAAAAACACCTTTAGCTACAATATGTTTTCATTATTCTAATTTTCAAAGTTAATTTGATATAATTCACACATGGGTATTGTAAGACATTATATATTTTCATTAATTGATTTTTTCTTTTAATTCCCTCAGACAGGCTGGTTTGTGGCACTTCAACATACAGGTAGAATCAGAATCAGAATCAGAATTACTTTATTAATCCCTTAAGAGAAATTCTTTTTTTTTTTGCAGTGCACTTGTTTACAGAAGAAAAAAAAATCAAACGAAAAAAATAGAATAAATAAACTTTACAATCTACAGTATTAAAAAAGCTGCTCAGATTGTAAATTAATATTGTTGCACATGACCGGGTTACAGCACATAGTGAAGTATGAAATAAATAAATAAAAAGTAATGAAATTAAATGGCTGTCAGAGAGCTGAATTCTACAATTTGCTGGCCAGAGGCAGGACTGACTTCCTGTGGCGCTCTGTGGTGCAGCGTGGTGAGATGAGTCTGACTGAAGCTGCTTCTGGGGGTGACCAGAACATCAGAAAAAGGACGTGTAGAGTTGTCCAGCATGGATTTTATTCTGGCTCCGGTGGTGCTGGTCACCTTTTCTGACTTGCAATCCATAATCATTCCACTCCGGACCTCTCTCATGTTGTCCTGCTGGAGTTTCCACTCCAGGGTCCTCCTGTATTTGTCCTTGGCTTCTCTAATCTTCACTCTCAGCTCCCTCTGGATCATTCTCATCTCCTGTTGCCAGCTCTGAAAGCCTTCTTCTTCTTGTTCAGGATGATCTTTATGTCCTTTTTCCCCCACGGGTTGTTATTTGGGTAACGAAGGACAGTCTGGTGGGACGATGGTGTCCACGCAGAAGTTAAAGTGATCGGAGACACACTCTGTGAGCCCATCAATGTCCTCTCCAGGTCCTCTCCAGAGCGTCTGTCAGTCTGTCACTTCAAAGCAGCCCTGCAGGGTCTCACTGGCCTCTTCAGGCCATCTCCTGACCGTCTTAGTGGTTACAGGCTGGCTCTTCACCACAGACACATAGCAGGGGCCAGGTGAAGCAGGCAAGTGATCTGACCATCCAAGTGGGGGAGAGGAGAGGAGCTGTATGCATCTTTAACATCAGCACACGGCAGGTTGATGGTTCTCTTCTCTCTGGTGGGACGGCTCACATACAGTGTGAATGTGGGGAATGGTGTGTACATGGGGATTTGACTGAAGTCACCCGAGATAGCTATGAACGCGCTCAGGTGTTGAGTCTGTGGCCGGGCTATGGCTGAGTGGAAGGGGGTGCATAGACAGCCACCATGATGACCTGTGTGAACTCCCTGGGCAGATAGTATGGTCAGAATCCAACAGCACAAAGTTCGGTGGTGGGGTCACAGAGGCGATACAGGTTTTTAGATAAAGGTTTATTTGGTCTTCATACAGAGTTTAGCTTCTCTATATAATTTAAATAAAGTCTTATTCTGTTTTAAAACTAATTTACCACTACCACCATCTACGCTACAGCAACTTCTGTCTCTCTCCTTCTTCTCCCATCTTCCTCTTCGTTTAAACCTCAACTCGGTTGTTCGGCCTTTTCCGTCAGTCATGTGACTTTCACGTTTCGCATAGACAGCAGCAATACCTTTAAGACAAGCCCTAAATGCGGAAACAGGCACACCGTTCTGTAGAAAAATAGTCTCAGAGAAAATATACGTTTGAAAAAAATATTTGGAAGTTGCCGAAAGACCTGTTGTAACGGAGCCTCTTCGCGGGCTGACATTTAGCGTCGGGCTTCCGGATTTACGCAACCCTACGCGCTGACGTCATCGGCTGACCCGCAGCAGCTCCGTTGTCTCACGCTGGGCTGGTACTCAGGTCAGCAGGGGGAAGAGTTGTTCCTGCTTCTGATCGGTGCAAACATAGCAGGTGAGTGTCGAAGCGGCCCAGATGGCGCATGATTTGCCAATCAAAATAAAGAGTCAGAATCAGTCGAGTCGCTGAGTTTTCGTGGCTTCTTTGCTTCCCCGTGGCAGCTAAAGAAACCCAGCTACCTCTGTTAGCTGCGTGACCTCCAGCCAGAGCAAACCCGAACAAATGAGAGAATAAATGCAAATTAAATAGGTTTAGTTTAAAGACTGCGTGCCCCCAAAGGTAACAGGCAGCCACCATGAATAATGTGATAGTAGCAGAAATAAACAGTCACGTCATGTGACCTTTTCCAGCCACCAGTACGTAACCAAACCGGGCACCTGTGGGAGTCCAGACATCCCAGCAACTAAGCATAAAATATGCTTAGCCATCAGATCTAAAAACTGATCTGATGGTTTGAGGTGGATTAAAGCATTTATAACGTTTTTATAACGCCTCCTCTGTCAATGACTAGCAGTTCTATCCATCCATTCATCCCTCTTTTCCAGAGGTAAACAGTAATCTGAGGAGCTATTTGCATGTCTGGGATGGATCTTATTCTGAGCAGCCAGAAAGGAATGGGTCATTTGTGGACTGATCATATCTTTGCAAATGGGAACGAGGCTATTTAGATTGGTTATGGGCCTCACAGCATGACTGATATGTCACTACACTAAGATCCAAAAGGGAATTTAATGACTTTTCTCCCCCTGCATTGTAAGCAGATGTGTCTCTGTATCATCTTTATGAGGGTTTTGACATGACGTGATGCTGTCAATTGGTGAAACTGCATTTTTACTGGTTCAGATTGGAGAAGCAATGCTATCGTTTGATTTTTTATGAGCCCACATCGATTTGTGAGTTAAACAGTGTTGTATTAAGGGTTGGTGGGATAGTAGGGGGCGGCACAGTGGTGTGGTGGTTAGTACCGTCACCTCATAGCAAGAAGCTTCTGGGTTGGAGTTTCTGTGTGGAGTTTCCATGTTCTCCCTGTGTCTGCGTGGGTTCTCTCCGGGTTCTCCGGCTTCCTCCCACAGTCCAAAAACCTGCATGTTTGGTTGGTTGGACATTCCAGATTGCCCTTAGGGGAGTGAGTGTGAGTGTGTGTGGTTGTTTGTCCTTGTGTGTCTCTGTGTGGCCCTGCGATGGACTGGCGGACTGTCCAAGGTGTACCCCACCTCTCGCCCATTGACCAATGGGATAGGCTCCAGATCTCCCTGCGACCCCATTAGGGAATAAGCGGTATTGATAATGGATGGATGGTATGGGATATTAGGGGTCCAGAATTATAGAGCACCAATATTCATTCTAAATCCGGGTGGTCAACACCTGCTGAATGTAGGCCCAGTATCCCACCTCTTCTGGAGGAATGTGGCTGCCTGGTAGGACGCATAACGGCCTTTTGTCTGCATGTTTTTTGCCAGCTGCTGCCAGAAGATGCGTGCATGTGTGAGAGCGTAAACACAACTATGGTGCCGGAGCTGAAAAACAGGCTGGAATTGGCGGCCGGCTGAGCTGCAGATCCTGCCGATAACGCGGCCGTTACCATGAGCAACCCCCACCACAGCCCGGCTTTGTTTTCATATTGTCATTTGATACAATTTCCACCTGCCAGGGCGAGCGCCACGGCAGAGGTGTGGTGAGGGTAGGGTTAGGCATGTAGTCCGTCATGATAAGCCAGTTTTTCTCAGTCTTTCCACTTGGAAGATGCTGTAAAAGAAAAAAAGGTTAAAAAAACATGGAAAGTTGTGAAAATGCTGCAGTTTGACTTAGAATTAGATGCTAGAAATGATCCACTCGCAAACCATGAATTGGCTATAAATCTGAAACTCTAATGGCGCTTTTCATTAGTACATAATCGGCCCAACATGGTTCAGTGGTTTTCCATTACAAATTATTAATGTCATTTACACACAACACAAGCATGAGACAACAATAAAGGAACAAAGTGGCTACCATGAACCCACAAAACCCGGTGTTGGTTTGTGTATCAGGCATTTCCAACATTTAGGATCACAGAAATGATCAAATCAGATTGTTTGTTGTTGCCATGTTCTTTAATTGGGCAGGGTCTCTATCTGACCATGTGACTCCCCGGCCAGTCAGCCCAGTGGATGACCTGGAAATGGTTTTTAACCCTCAAAGGGAGTCATATTTCAAGTTACCCATTGCTGGGAAGTCAGCATGATTATCATGGAAGTGTCTCATTAGTTTAAAATAGTTCAACCCCTCTCCTCTTAAACCCTACAGTCCCACACATCGGACATTTGGGCTAACCAGCATCCGAATTCTCCATTTTGCTGGAATGGTAAGATGGCAGATTAGACAGCTGCTTTGTACAAAACTGATTAAAGGGTTTTTTGCGTTAGTTACTATCATACGTGAAACATTAAAATACAAATTCCGAACACTGTCTCAGATCCTTTGGTGTTGTTTCGGATCTGTTTGCCGGTAAACGCAGCGTGAGCCGCTTTTACCGCCTGGTTATCCGGAACCAAGCAAGCTGACATCTGCAGATTAATCACAAGATGTCCTCGCGCGTCTCCCTTTAAGGGCTGAGGGTGACAGAATTCTGCGGAACAACTTTAAGGAGACGCTGTCTGCAAAAGCAGGGAGGATGGATCGGAGGCATTTCAGAGTCAGGGCCGCTTGTGCTTTTATCTTTTTTTCTCCTCTCAACATTATGTAATATGCATTTTTCTGTCCGTGTGGGTGAGATTTGCTTACATTTGGAATATTTTGATGTTGTTGTGATGTAGTTAAGGTTGGTACGATTTTTAATGAGCACCTTGTTATATTGATGCATATTCTTTTATTCCTCTTTGGCCCCGTGAACACGATTGTTTTGATTATCGCAGATGTGTCTTTAAAATCTAAAAACTTTCCTAATGCAGCTTTTAACTGAAAGAACTTGAGACACAGCTTAACAAAAAAAAGCTTTGAGTAAGAAAGTTTTTTTGCTTTTCCATATTTCTGCATAAATGAACAGCCACCATCTTCCCGTATTGAGGAACCAAGCCTTCGGAATATTCTGGGTGTGTTTTCCTATTTCTTTGTACATGGAATGTTCTTCTAAGCAGTGACCAAAGAACTGAGGGTGGAAAAGGATTGATTTCATGTGTACTTCCTGTTTCTCATTCAACACGGAAATCATTTTTGTGATCCATCTGATTTAGGAGCAAAATTTGATTTTATTTATTTTTACAGTGTCATTACAGTGTTGTTTATTAGTCACAATGTGTTCAGATGGTTTGAGCTCACAAATCGCTTCTTGAACACGTCGCAGTCATAGTTTGAATTGACTAAATTATTGAACTAAATTTAATAGATAGTTTGAAATGACTTCATTTCAAATAAAGGACTTTTAATTAAGGTTAAATGAATAGTTAGCACAGCTAACACAGCCTGCCGGGTTCCTGTGCATCAGTTTAAACTGGGGGGAAGAAAATAAACAAAACATAGTGACTGCAGTGAGTGCAAATAAGTGTAGTCACAGTCAAATGTGATGGGGAAGGGAAATGAGGTTGCCTTACGTAGCAGGAAGTTTGACTCCTATCAGAGCTGGACACAGGGTTGGGTCAGCCTGTGTGCCCCACCAGCAGGACCTGTTGCCACGGGAACCAGAAGTCCCACCGTGAATGTTTTCCCTCCAGGTGGTCCGGCGCCATGAGTCAGCAGCGGACGGAGCGGCGGGGCATTCACGTGGACCAGTCGGACCTGCTGTGCAAAAAGGGATGCGGTTACTACGGCAACACGGCCTGGCAAGGCCTGTGCTCCAAGTGCTGGAGGGAGGAGTACCAGCGGGTGCGGCAGAAGCAGATCCAGGACGACTGGGCCCTGGCAGAAAAGTAAGAGACCCCCCCCCCCCCCCCCCCCCCGCCCCCGCCCCCCAACACCCCCCCTGTACCCCCCAACCCGGTCTGTCCCGGGCCCAGGCTGCAGCGGGAGGAGGAGGCGGCCTACGCCTGCAGCCAGGGCCAGGGCGCGCCCCCCCAGGCCCCCGCCCCGCAGCCCCCCCCGGGACACGCCTCGCTGGGCCCCTTCTCCAAGTTCGAGGAGAAGAAGACCAATGAGAAGACGCGGAAGGTGACCACCGTTAAAAAGTTCTTCAGCCCCTCATCGCGAACCACCTCCAAGAAAGGTAGCGCACACAGTGAGGCTTTTCCAGTCAGGCTTTTCCAGTCAGGCTTTTCCAGTC